>JAZHYW010029128.1:0-53306 GCA_037355805.1 Ixodes ricinus | reverse complement strand
GGTATTTTTGGCAACCTACCAAACTGATAACCTTAAGATTCAAATAAAATATATGCGACGGAGGTAAATAAAAAGGTGTTGAGTCATATAGGTTAATCTAGCTTTCTTTTACTTCGGAATTAAAAGCAGCGCGAAAAGACGAGGACCAGACAAAAGTAACACGGACGCAGCGCTGCGTCCGTGTTACTTCTTTGTCTGGTCTTCGTCTTTTCACGCTGTTTTTAATTCCGAAGTATGTACTAACTCGCCCAAGCCTCAACTTTAGTTTCTTTTACTGTTTCATCGAAATTAAATAACGCAATTTATTTTCAGTGTACCTGAAAATAAAAGTGGATTCTACGAATGATAAATAGCTATAAGATACTCGTTTCACTGTTGAAAGAGGATCTATTGTTAAAGAAACGCGGAAAATATATTCGCAGTTTTGCGGTTCAAACCGGTTCGAACCGGTTCAAACCGGTTCGAACCGTTATTTTCTGCTCCCCGGAACTGAACCGGAGCTGAACCGAAAGCTGTGAACCCGAACCCGAACCGAACCGATAAAAATTTCGGTTCGACACCCTGTCCTCAAGCAAACATGAAACCTTCTTCGCCACCTGATTTACCCCACCAAAGAGAAATCGGAGAGCAGAAGGAGAATCACCCGCACTATCAATGCCTACAAGGGCACCCACCAATATCTTAGAGATAGCTCTGGTCACTCTACCTCCAATGCAAACACCCATGTCTAAGGCATTACAAATGAACTACACCGGCCCTCCCAACACGGCACGGAATGAGTCTATCACCATAAAAGAACTCCTATATACATTCAAGGAAGCCGCAGACTTCATAACCAAACATGTGTACACCATAGACCTCAGATGTGCACTCCAGAAGGCAGAACTGCTCCTCATAAAAAGAGGCAGCTGTCAAACTGAACATTTGAAGAAGTCTACCTCACCATAGAAGGCAAATATATACCCGGCATACAAGCCAGCGCGGCTCTTGGGCATTCACATACAAGACAACAGCAGATGGACTCATCAAGTCCACCTGCTCAAGCATCAATTGTACCAACTAGGCCATACGATTCGGACAGTAGCCGCTGGGCAAAGGAAAATGAGTGTAACAGACACCCTTCGCACTGGTGAAAGCCTTCAACATATCCCGCATAGTCTACGTGGCTCGCTACATGAAACCCCTCAAAGCGGAACAAGCCCGATTAAAAACTACAATCCTAAAAGTCATTCAAACGCCTCTGCATCATCCAGACTCGTCATCCAGGCAGAGACTCGTGGAGGTGGGCGCTCACAACACGCGCAGAACTGGGTAACGGCCACCACGTCAACCAACTATTCAGATTCGGCAAAACACCTTCAGGAAATTCATCCACTTCCAGCTCAGTCTAACCCCATCTATGTCGAAGAAGAATCCACGAAAACACCACCTGCCTGGAAGTCCCTTACTGACGTCCACCCACTTTTCAAGAACATGCACCCCAAGAATCACAAGGGAAAGCGAGAAGCACGTGCAAAAGAACCCACCAAGATGCCACAAAACAAAACCACTAACAGCGTAGCATACGCAGACGCAGCTCTGGTTAGCACCGATGAACTGGTAGCCATGGCATGCAATGATCAAGATACCCAACAAGCTACAGCTCTACACACAACTATAGGAGAAAAATTCACGACAGGGGAGCAGGTGACTATTGCTCTGGCCGTTACCCAGCACTCCCGTTACATCCTTGCGAAACTTCAAGACGCCTGCCCGGGCATACCCCAGTCGTTTCTTTTGCCCGGAGGCGCATAACATTCTCGACACCCACCAACAATGTGAAGGGAAGTGGACCCTCAACACCATCTCGACTCCGTCCTATACGGAGACCGAAGTGAGGGGTAAGGCCCGAGCCCATCACTTGGCAGAGCTGACGCCCGTGCCATAGTTTCAGGCGTGAACACCCAGATCAGCCATCGGATCCCACCCACTTAGCTCACCACATACAAGAACATAACCATTTACCATCGGGAGCAATGGCGCACTCTACCACAACCTCATCATACGCTTTACTAAAGGGAGCAGGTCAAGTGGCACCTGCTCGGAAACAACACTTACCCAACGCAATCCAGGCTCAACCTGCTTTACCCCAGCTCTACCCCTAACCCACATGCCCCAACTCTCAACACGACCGAGGCAGCATCTACCACATGGTACCGGCATGTGGTAGATCCTCTGCGTCCCGCCTCGGACGCCGAGGATCAGAGCCAGCTGAATATCATAGCCAATGAGGCGTGCAAGGCCAATGGGACCCCGGACACAGAGATTACCCCAGGGTGAACACCCGAAGTCTTCCTTCGATGACTTCAATATAGTATATCATATCTCCGTCTCTCTCTCTCTCTCTGTCTGCGTTGTACCCCACTCCAGATTGTCGTCGATGTATACCTTCACTCCGGGTAATACCTCGAGTAATTGTGCCATCGCCCTTTGAAACACTTCCGGTGCAGAAACGAATCCAAATGGTAACCGGAGGTACTGGTATCTCCCATATGGCGAGGCAAAGGTACATTTTCTGGCTGTCTCCACATCCAACGGTATTTGATCAACTCCAGAGTTTGCATCGAGCATTGAAAATCACCGTGCACATGTTAGCTCTGACCCGATGTCTACTGTTTTGTGAAGGTGGAAATGCTCTGCTTCACCCACCCGTTTGTGCTTCTGGGATGCAAGCATACCCTGAGCTGCCGGTATTTTTAAGCGAAATATTCAAAGGACTCACCCAGTTTGTTGTTTTTCCACTTTCCGGACAACGTTAGCGGTGATTAAGCGCTGAAGGTCCTTCTCCAGTGTCTTTCGCAACGCTTGAGGAATTCTTCGGTCTGGTTCAACCGTTGGCTTGGCCCCGTCCTTTAGTGCCATATGGTACGCTTGTTTCACACATCACAAACCCCGAAACACGTCGCGAAATTGAAATGCTACTTCATTCGCGTCATCACTGGAAATCGCCAAAACACGATTCATGAGTCTAAAGATTTTGCCGGCTGGAAAACCTAGAATGAGTGCACGTGATTTTTTTACCATGATTAAATCGATGACCTTTGCCGTGTTGTTGCAAACGACCATCAAAGCTGCGCTTCCTACATGCGTAATTAATCCTCCGCTGCAACTGCACAAAATTGCCGCGCTTTTTTTGCAAATCCGCATTCGTGCCTGCGCGTGTCCACCACGATAGTGGCAACAAGTTAGCTTGCGCGCCAGTATCAGTCTTCAAAATGACGACGGCCCCAGACACTATGCTTGGTTACTTGTGCTGCGCATGCCCACTTCCAGATTTTCAATGTCGATTCCCGCTTCCGTGGTTTCTTCGTCAGTTACGTCGTTGTTGATGTTTGCATTCACTCGCCTTGGGCAGACTTGCGAAATGACCTCGGCGTTGACATTTTCGGAAATTCTTTCTCACTGCTGGACAGCCCGCTCCTCGGTAAATGAAGATGCACTTCTCACGGCGGCCTCGTCTAGCTGTTACTTGTGCTGGCACCGTTGAACGCCTTTTCGTTGTCTGGTTGATACTGAGTACGTATTGTTTAGGCTTGCCCCAAGCTTTGTTCTGTAGGCTTGGGAGAACAGCGTGTTGGTTCAAGTGATGGATGAAGAAAGAATAAGCAATTAACACCGGGATGAAAGATCTGGTTGTGTTTTCGCAGTGTTAATTGTTTATTCTTTCTTCATTCATCGCTTTGTTTTTCCTTGCTAATATTTCATCCGCTTTGTACATTTTGACTGCTCTGGCAAGGGACAGGTCCTGTTCTCGCAACAGCCTTTGCCGTATTTTTTTCCGCGATACCGTACATGAGTTGATTCCTTGATCATTGAATCGGTCAAACTACCAAATTCACAGGTCTTGGCCTTTAACAACAAATCGCGGTATGAATTAATAAAACTGCTCGACATTTTGCTTGTACCCGTAATCTGAGTACGTAACGTTCATACGTTTTATTTTTCTTGAGAGAGCAGCAGCTTTGAAACTTTTCTACGACGTCGGCATAGGTCAGCTCTTCCTCAAGGTTGAAGGTGTCGTAGACTTGTAAGGTTTGCATTTCAGCGATCATGCAGCAGCACTGCAATATTCTGCTTCTCCTTCCTTTTAGTGGTGGTTCTGTTGCAGCCATGAATATTTCCAGCCGTTGCTTGAAACGTCGGACAATTTCCAGCAGTGTTTCTCGTAAACTGGAACGGCCCCGATGCTTTAGCTCCTGCATGATTGAGGCAGCCACTTCACTTGTTAGGACGTTCGAACCACTCCTGACACCATGAATCAGTCAACGACTCATCGAGCTCATGTGAGCGCGGAACGAACTGCTTCATCTTTATCCAAACCAAGTAGCACACGTGTGCGCTGCATTACACTGAGGTTGCAAACATCACAGTGTTACAGTCTCACATAATTTACAACACTCACTTCTATGTTTTCATTGCATGCATGCAGCGAAAGTTCCAAAATATTCCAAATTCACATAAGAAAAGGAAGTGTGCGGTAACTTTTGCGTCACGTGAACCAAAGTGTATGTATTTTATTGCGTTTGTTTACACAAAACCGTTTTACCATGTTTATACGAGCCCAAGTGAACTTTGTTTCTGTTAACTGTTGTTAAGATAAGCTTGTCTAGCTACCTACTGTTTTTTTTAATTGTGTGAGACACTGTCGCGAGTTCACAATTAACCTTGAAAATCTGGCGCGTATTGCTTAATAATGTGCCATATAAGAATAAGTACTTCGGCTCTATCGAAATAAAAGTTTCTGCCACGGGATTTTCTTGAAAACGTATTTTACGCCCAACTCTATCACTTTTTCAAACCTTGACGAAAGAGGCTCGTTCACACAATTGCGTCTGCGTATGACCGGAGAGGCTAAAACTGTGCTTTAAGCGTTTCATGGCCCCGCAGCAGCGCAGCCGGTCGTAAGACGTCACAAGAGACTTAAAAAAAACTGCTGTGTCGAAGCCGGTCGTAGCCAAACTCAAGTTTGTGAAGGGGCCTAGGGGTCATACTGTCATTGGCAATGTCAGGAGGGCATTATTATGTAGATCTGTAAACCATTTGAAAGTAGATACCATGACACTGCCGGAATTTACATTAAGGGCACATAAAACATGGGTTTTTCATCATATCGCGAGATATCTGCGCGGTAGCGGAGTACACAAATCGAGGAGCGCGTGTTTCTAACTTGTCGGCATGCTATCCTGTTTGGGGGCAGCTTTCCGATCTCTGTAAAATAAAAAACCTGCTGCTTTCAGCCCCTTAATTATGGTTGTTTCATGTAAAATGGAGGTTTTTGTTTTATTACCGTGTATTTTAGCCAGAATGCATGCTATCTGGGTATGTACAATCGTAGACTCTAATGCAGGGTAAGAGGCCAATCTGGAAATATATTTCTTTGTGGAAACGTCAAATTTATCGAAGCTGTTTACCAGACAAGCGTATTTGTAATTGTAGTGGTTACAGGCGAATAAAAAAGAGGTCGACGATGATATCATTTATGTAATTTCACCGAACTCCAAATGTTAGCAGTTGTCGTTTTCTTCTTATCTCTACTCTAGTCGGTTTTGTGCATACTTCAATAATCTTGTCAAATTAGGGATGCGTGTATTGCATTGTGGTTTATTGCTGTAAGTATGGCTGAATTTGCTGCATGTGTGTAATCTATGCGAAGGGGTCGCGTTATATCCCAATTTTATTATTTAAAAAAAATAATGCTTATGAAAACCTGTCCAGAAATATATGTGTCGATTAATCCGAACTAATCTCATAAAGGTAATTGAGACAACTGAAAAAATATTTCCTCATGACTACCCCTTTTAAGAGCCAATATTGATTTTCATCGTTGGAAGTTTCCTTGAGTTAAATTATTAAAAGTCGCTCTTTCTATATCGTCAATACACCACCACAAGTCCCTCAACCCCACCAGTAAAGATACAAATATTTAATTTAAATTTTCTTTATTTCTTTTCTCTTTATTTATTTGTGTTTTTCTACAAGATAGGTGGAGTGAAATATAATATATAAAATTCCGCAGGACTCTTGATTGCAGTTCTGTTTTCGTGTTTGGGAACAATAGATCAATCCCCTTTGAGGGCAGAGAGCGATGCAGCTTTAATCTCCTCACTGTTTGGATCGGGATATCCACTGAAGTCAGTGTATTCGGTAGATAGGCAGAGACCTACTTTTTTATCGTTTTCATGAAAGCATCTACATGTTCCGTTTTTCCAGTGCATGCTGTCCAGCTTCCATTTTCAAGCTGTGTGCACTGGAAATAAAAAAAGCATTAACACATTTATTAATGTATTAATCAACTGTTATATAAAGCGTTGTGAATAAAATCTTATTTTGTCTCTTCTGTGTTTTTCGACACATTATATCTTACATAGAAGTTGGTTACGTTATGAGAAGTACATTCTGTCCCGCATTTCTTCGCTTCATTAATCACTCAGTATTGCAAGTTTCACAATTTATTTTAATATCCAAGTGAAACAACTTCGCAATAATATTTGATGCAAAAACATAAATGCAGCATTTATATTGCAGGATTATAACTTGTGTCGTATATGATATTTTATAACAAGTTTTCTGAAACTTGGGAAAATACGACCAGTGCAGAAACCTCCATAATTGTAGAGAACCCATTTTGTGGAAAGCGGGAATAACTGGAATATTATTGTTAAACCTTTTATACAACGAAATACTATGCACTGATTAATTATAAGTAACTTGCGCACATGATGAGTAGTAGAGTACACATGAATTGTCTTGACATGTTTCCAAACTTATTCGAGCCAAAGTATAAATAAGTTCACTGATTTTGTGACATTTCAGCAACTGAGTATAAGTTAGAAAGAACAAACAAATACAGTAAAATTCACAGAACGGTCTCTCGCCTCTACCCCCATGACTAATATTGAAATATAAAACAATAGTGTCGCGTTGAAAATATACATTTATTGATTAAAATAAATGTATTCATAATGCGTTGAAAGCTTGTTTGGCTTTAAGCCAAGCCAGTCGCCTGGAATTTGACAACGGTCGTCTCTCCGATCTTCGCAGAAACTATGCCAGTCTCAAAGCGAGTCCTTCTTTTCATGTTGAACGGCTTTATTGAGACTAAATCGATTCCCGGTACACACCTCTGAAAACATCAATGAGTGCGTCCACTCTATACAAAGGTGGTGCCAAAAAAATAACATCGAGAATCATCGACCGATGTCACTATTCTGCCGATAATCAGTGCAGATACTCGAACATAGCTAATGTGTTTCAGATAACTGTATCGTCTTTTTTAGATAAATTTGATATATTGTCACCTACTCAGTTTGGATTCGTGCATGGGAAGGGCACATTGCCCCTTCTGGAAGCTTTCTCTGATTATCTCTACTCCGGGTTTTGATAATAATCACTTGTCGTCAACACTATTCTTGGACGTCATCTAAAGCGTTCGACACCGTTAGTCACTCGTTACTTTTACATTAGCCACAGCATCGGCTTCCGTGGCACTTTTTTCTTGTTTTGGAGCTATCTTGACAATGCACTGCAACAACAGCTGGTATACTGCTGGAGGTTTTCCAAAGCTCACGAACCAAACTAAAGACGAGGAGTACCACAAAGGTTCAATTTTGTCACCCCTTTTTGTTTAACATCTTTGTCAATGACATCGCCAGCCAGTATGCACAGGTTACGAGATCTATCCGAGTATGCAGACGAGCACTGTGATCATGTCGCAACATATTAATTACGTGAACTCGATTCTCCAGTTACAGCACCATGCGACTGCAGTCATGGACTGGTTTGAGAAAAACCTAATCGCTATCAATGTAAAAGAAAACAAAACTAATGTGTTTCTACGAATCCACATAAAACAATCAATCTCAGCATTCCTTTTATCTTACAGTCATCTGCTTGCAAACAGTGCGCCTGTATCCCCTTAGAGGCACGCTAGTAGTGTTAAGTACCTTGCGTTATATTTTTCGATAGTGGCCTAAAATGGCATGCCCATTTAGGCATATATTTACCAAAAAATTAAGAAGCGCCAGCTGCATCTTATATCGATCCATATGTCTCATGCCTCTTTCTGTTCGTAAGGTTGCTGCTCATACTCTTGGGTACAGTATCCTTCGGTATAGCATAACAGTTTTTCAGTAATTGTTCCGCTTTCTGGAGAGCTAGAATTGAGTAGCATCCTTAAGACAATCCCTGAGTGTCTCCTATAACATGCAAGTACCTGAGGACACCAGCCCTTTTCGACATTCTTCAACTGCCTGACTTTCCCACCTTATGTTCCATACAATTCTTTTGCGACATTTCTGGAGCTATTAGTTCAAAACTTTAAGCTCATCGTCTCGTGCCCTCCGACACGTGCAGCCTTTCCAAATACCTCTTGCGCATCACCCGATACTGGCGAGACTACTTCGAGCATATTACGTTCCAAAACTTTTCTCACAGCTGCCGCCCGAGCTTCTAGGCCTTACCTCGCTCCGTAAACTTAAGGAATCACTTAGAAGTATGAGTTTCTGATGATCTCTGTTTACTTTGTTTAGTGTTTCCCTAGCTAGATAACTAGCTTAGTTATCATGTCTCATATATATCGCTTTAATAGGCCTAGGTCTTTTAATTCTGGAATAACGACGCAGTGACCCGCAGAGACATATCAGGATATGCTACATTAAGCAAGTTTTGGTGCACGTAATTATAAAATATTTTAATGTGTCGTTTTAATATTTATTCTAAGTACATCCTCAATTTAAAAATCAGAAATTCAAACGTCATATACAAAAACTTCAAAGCATATTCACAAACGCTGATTGTACTTTAAAAAAATGTTAGAGCGGGACCTGTAATTTACAAGTATAGAATTTGATGAGTTGTGATATTTATAGTTTTTATGTCTTCTTTATTATTACGAAATTAAAAAAAAACTCTCTTCGACGACTGCTAGTCAAAGAAATGTGATGTTTAAAACATGAGTCTGCCTGGTCAATGTCTAGAAAAACATTGCATGAAGCGCCTATATCACGATTCATACTGAACACGGGAGTTAAATTGATGGTTTATAAAATTCATCAGAGGTTCAATATACTTTTATTTTGAATAACTCTTATGTGAATTGAAATGTATACTCTAGTAATCATAGTTTCTTTTTCGTAAGACCTAGCATAAAGGTCCCTGTGCCAAAATGGGAGGTCAACGAAGACTATAATGTATTGACTCCTCAAGGGATATGATGTGCTAAAAGCGCCATAAAGTACTAATTTTGAAAGAAAACAAGCACAAAATTTGTACGCATCTTAGTTAATATATGTCGCTGCCCACGAGTCGACTCTTCTGATCCGTGGTTCATTTCGCTCCGAATTACCTCTACCTCGGCTGTAAGAGAAGTTCTGCTGACGAACAGGCCCACGGTTTATGTTTATAATTTTCCAAAAATATGTTTGCATCACATGAAACGATGTCATATTTTCTTTGGAACAGCCATACTTCTATTTAAATTCATCACCATAACGGGTGACAGAAAAATTGCTTCTTTTCACTGATAAAGCGGGCCCAAATTCAGGGCGATCGTCGAATAAGAAACTTGAGTAGTAAGTAACAGATTGAACTTGGAATCAAAAGTGCGTTACGGTATCTGGAAATTATCGATCTATGCGAGTTCCCACTTGCAGTTCAATTTATATCAGCAGCGTTGTGTACAATGACAAAATATAAATATGCTTTCATACCCAAGGGCAAGGAGGACAAGGACGATTTGGAGAAAGGTAGATATATTCACTTCCATTTCCAAGACCTTTGTCGGAGCTATGAAGGAGCGTTCAAGAGCTTCTGGTTTTTATAGACCGTTTCATCCTCCCGAGCATGGGCGCTGCCATCTTGGAATCACGTGACGCTGGCAGCCATTGGGTTGCTTCGACTTGCCGCATCCGCTCTCCCCTCCGCGCCATGGCCCAGATGCGTTGTATTCTGTTCTGTTTTTTCGTCGCGCTTCACCGCCGCTTTCTTGCTGTAGTCCGATACGTCTGCCGACGACGGACATCACGAGGGTTGAAAAAGGTCGCATGACAATTGAGGGTTGTTTTATTTAATAGTGGCGGAACGTTCTCGGTGAAAGGCGCGTGTGTTCATATCGCGTATGTTAGGATCGGAAGGCGTCAAGAATAGTCCGCGCAAGGAGACCATCTTTGTTTCCTGAAGTATTGTCTTTGTATTGCATAATATGTCGAAAATAGTTCTCTGTGATTATGTGGGAAACCTTGCGGAGGAGATAGACAATGAACGTTGTAACTTGCATTTGTATCCGAAACGGAAATGGTACATCAACATCAGGCGATTTGTTTGCTCATAATGTTACACCTTCATGTCTATGAGGTTCTCAGCTCTTTTCTTGCGACTTGTAAACATTCGTGTTGGTCCGGTTTTACTTGTGAAGTTTGGGAAATTGTATGCCAGTGCTCGCTGCGATTTTCGACAGTCATTTAAGTGATCTTATTAGTATTTAGATCACCAGATACTGCCATCCCTTAATTTGTTTGACACAAAGCTTGGGACTTCCGCGTAGCAAACTGACACAGACGCATTGGACAGTAGCGAGTTTTAGAATAGCGTGCCTGAAGAAATAGCGTCGTTTCTGTTTGCAAATCCATAACGCGGTTTGGGTTCGGCGCGTGCAAAATAATGACGACGCTTTTTTGTTTTTGTTTTGCATGCTACGCTGTTTTAACTTTGGTCAGTATCTAAAATCCGCAATACTTGACGCAAAAAAAAAAAGAAAAGCCGTCGGCATAACAATTAATATGGTCCCAGGTTTGTCGATGGCAAATAGAGCTTTACCTTTGGTGGCTTACGACGCCGGAAATTTCTACAGCAAATCTCTTCAACAAATAAATATTTGTTCACTGCAGGTCCGTGAAGTGGCGCCTAAGCGCTAGAATTTAGCCAAACTTTCCGAGCTATCTCTCCTTCTGCGCCCATTAATTTGTAGCTGGCCAAATTTAGGAGGAAGACAAATGCCGATTTAATTGTGGAGCCTCCCACTTATATCGCCTCCTTTATCTTGAGTAAGCAAATGTTCATATAAAAGTAATTCATTTTCCGAGACCAATATCGCTTGAAAACGCTGCTTATGTTTTATGAGGTAACTGTAGCAGGGTTGATAATCTAAGAAGTGTCCTCTCGGCCTGGCAAAACATGCTCAATGATGCTCAATTAAAAGAAGAGGCCAAGACGATACTACTTGTTTTATGTCAATTATCTGCGTCATTACCCGACACGTTTTTAATCTTCAAGTTCACCTAAAGGTTAGGTTGCCCACGAAAGCGAATCAGTGAGTAGTAAGCTCGCGAGTTCATCTGTTCTGGCCGATTCAGCACATTGCAAATCAAGCTGTCGATATGCTTCTTTACATTCACGTGTTAGTCTCTGCATTAGTTTGTTTTTCTGAAGATACTAGTGTCATCGGGTACGGCCGTAGACGATGGTAATGCTTTCCTGCACGTCAGTCGAGGCATTTCGGAACCGACCATAAGTAGATACATCAAAGGAGTTGGCAAAAGGAAAGCCCGCCGATTTAGGCAAACAAATACACCTCGTGGTCCCCAAAGTGGCTCCACACCACTGTTTAATTGGTTGTGTGCTACGGAAAATAATTGTATTTCAAAAATTAAGCAAAAAAAAAACGTAAAACCGCAACATAGCTACCTTCAAGTTGAAAACGAAACAAACCAAATTGAAGCAATCAATGGCGCCGGTGCATCAACGCCCTCTATCCGCCCGTGAGACAACTACTAAAATGAAAGGTCTATACTAGCAAACATGACATTCGTGTATCTCTGTTTCTAAATTCACCTCCGTTTGACGTCGTTCTTACATAACGGAAGCTTTCCCATAAAAACACATGTTTAAAGTAAACAGCGTGTCGTTTACCTTTCCTGCCATGTGCAGCATTTCACGGCGTGAGTCATCTGAGGTGTGACTCATTAAAGAAAGGAAATACATTTTTACAGCATTTCATTTAATGAAAAAGCGGAAATAAAATAATCGGTTTCGTTCAAAATACGTTTGCGTAGCTTAGATGAAATACATTAATAAAATACACATGTAAATAGCGTCAAAAATTTCGATACTCTTTTATATTGAGGTTGGCACAAGGTAAAATTACTGGTTGTAACCCTCATTAAAGCACGATAAGCTTGGTAAGCAAAAACGAAATGCCAAGTCGCATGGCGTTGCTGTACCAATATAAAACAAAAGTTAAAAAAATATATTTCAATACAAATATGTGGAACAAGATGTTGTCTGATGATTACATATTTTGAGCAGAATTGGTTTTGATAGGTTGTGCGTCCATGCACATTACCTGCAACAATATTTTTGTTAGACAAAAACTAAGATGTTCATGGCGATAAATTTGAAAGTATACATAATTGGACAGAAGGGTTTGCAGCTTTATATTTAACTTTGATGTGGAACCTTTCCAACAGCGCCAATATTCCATGATTTATTTTGTTACTTTCAGGCCAATAATATACACATTCTATTAATGATGTTGTTGCAAAACCATTTTGAACATCTAAATGATCACTCTACTTGATCAAATTAATTGTTCACCCTGAATTAATATTTCTTCATGCTAATCAGTCTAACATTGAGACTAATAAGATTGTAATTTAATTGTACCATTATTTATTTGAGGAGAATTGCTGTCACAGCCTCGGAGATGCGGAGAACGTAGGCTTAGAGGATTTATCTCATGTGTAAGATTAGTGTACACTTTCAAATACAATGTATAGCAGCAAGTGAGGGTAAATAAATAAATATGTACGCATTTGTAGAAGACTAAAAAGTGCCAGCTTGAATGTATTGTACACGTCTCCCCGAAATCTGAGGTCGGTGTCATTTTTGCATACTTTTGTGAAATATAGATATAAAGAGGTAGCTTTAAAAGGCTGTACGGCGTCCTTGCTGGTCGAGAGTGATTCAGTTTCGCGTACAAGTTTAATGTGAAATTTTATGTGAAGATGAACTCATGGAGTTCAACTATATGCGGTTCCCGTTGGCTCGGTTTTTAGCAAACGGGCTAATAAATAAGGAGATTTTGAAAGGACTGATTGCCCGAGATGGGATTGCTTTGAAATAAGTATTCTGTCACCTTGCAGATATTGCATCTTAAGTTTTTAATATATTGCAATATTTTTTTTGCATCAGAAGTTAATATGACCTAGGTCCTTGCATTGAAATAAATTTAAAAGACAAGAGTCGCCTCTATTTTGAAAAATTAAATTGAGTCGCGTATCATTAATTCAAGTAAAATATAACACAAAAATATCTGAATATTTCTTGTTCGTAAGTGCTCTCAAATTGTGAATACTAATGTTCTTAAGATGCATGCGAACAACCATCGGGATCAGGGAAAAATAAACGGGTGGAACACGAAGGGCAGAAAACACAGTCTTCCAGCTTAGAAAGTACATTACACTATGTGACATCAGAATTACGCTCCAGCAAACCTCGGATAATGGCTTTTGGTTGGATACGGGCTTACGTGTAACTGCGATGCCGTACGGTCTCAGAGAGCAGGCGAGAACCTCGCTCGTTCCATGGAGGTACGTTACGCACATGCAGCTGGAGGTGTTTTTGTTCCTGGCTGCAGGAGGGTGACGCAGCTTCTTGCATATTTTGTCCACAGAATCTTGTTGGGAGGTTGTTTTTAAGGAGCACTCGTTTTATACGATCGACTTCCATTTTAGTCAGTTCAAATAAAGTAAAACCAAATTCAATTAAAATAGATGCATTAAATGTCATTGAATTAGAAAATATTTAACTGACTTAAACAGCTGTATTTTATGTATATTAATATGGCTAGAAGGAAGACGGCGTTTTTATCACTCTGCATGTTCGTATAGATTACGGAATTATCGATCAATACTTTTGATCACTGAAAACGACACGAAGGGAACGATTACTGTTTATTTCAGCATTTTAAGTGCAGTTGAATTAACAATTTTATCTTGACGTAAACCCACCATAGCAGAACATAATCGACTTATTTTAGCTTGAGAAGAAAGCTGCACTTGCTTTTCGTTTCGCGTAATTTGTTGCTTGTAGTAGCCACACTACGTAGCTGAAAACAAAGTGGAACGTTCGAAAACCTAAAAGCTATGAATTTGCTCAAAATCGTTTTTCAGGTTCAACTGGTTTAAATGGTTTTCTTTGCTTAATGATTATTCATTTTAAATACCAAATAAGAGAGCATAAAACATATAAAGTTATAGACCATCAGTAAAAGAATGTTTTTTTATATCTTATTTATGCGGGCACCCATTGATTTATATCACCGTTGTAAAACCGGCGTAATTTAATTGACGATTTCAGACATACTTTAAATCATAGTTTAAAACGTCTTCATATGTATTCTTCACCCAGGCGAGTTTCAACAAAAAATTAATGTCGTAGATGCTTAAAATATTGAAAGTTGAATAGTTTCAAAACGAAAGTTTGAAAAATAGTGAAATATAATTTGAATAACTTTCATAAACAGTATGCTTTGTTGTGTTCTTTTATAGTGGCAGCAGTTATTTGGTACGAGAAGTGTTGATGCTCTATGTATTTTGAATACGCATAAAAGAGGAATAAAACAATTCATCTCGTGAATTAAAAAAAAAATTACGCCTGGAACTTATGTACCGTAAGTACAGCAACTCTTGCGCTTCAGCCGCTTTGTAAACCCCACCTGAAAAACAAAAACCATAAGGAAAAGAGCTGCAAAACAATAAAAAAAAAGAAAGGAACACAGCTGCCTCTTTTGCGGGTATTCAATTCTCATTTGTTTCGCGTAGCAACTTCTGGAAGCGCGTTCCGAAAGGCAAGGACCTTACGAAACGCAGAGGGCATAGCCCCGTCTGTTTTCTTTGAAGTTATATGTTTCCACTCTTTGCGCACCTTAGCGCTACGTTCCTCCAACATATCTCGTTACGTGCTAATACGTCGCAGTGCTAAGTTATGTTTTATTTATTTTTTCACCGTCACGCAGCACCAGTGTGCACTTTATTAAAGAAAGACGGGATAATATATATAATAAAACATATCGCGTACATTTACTGTATAGTGAATGTACGCGAGTGCCGACACAGCTCGGCACCCGCGTAACTGTCTATGATTGTGGTGTCGCTGTCGTTTTTGCGCCTATTTCTGAGTACAATTTTTAGTATTTTCACATCATATTCGCTTCCACTTTCTATTCTATTCCTCCGCCTGACCTGCACTCCTACGACGAGCCTCGTCAACGCGCTGTAACTGAAAGCGGCGTGCTTCGCACACTCTACGAACGCTCCGAGCGTCTTCCGTTGGCAGAATATTAAACAAAAATACAAGATACTTGTATCAACCGATAGCCTATGCCACTTCTTTTATTGCTTATACGTCGGAACACTTCGTTTACAAACGTGTAACGGATTCACGATCAGTGGAAACGATGACAGTGTTACACATTGATTGAAAAAAAGAAACCTGTTTAGCTTTTCGATCGTATGCTTGACAGTGCATTCGCCTCGAAACCGTACCAAATAAAACAAAATACCAGAAATTTTGCAAAATATTTGTTAAATATAAAAAAATATTCGGTGGTCCAACACCTTCGAGACAATTAGTACATATTGTATGTGATTCAAGATATAACAAATTGGACGATTATTTCTAAATAAATATATGCCTGGCCACCACGCAAATTTTGCTCACTTCTTTGAACTTGAGAGCATGTAATTTATATGGAGGAGCAATAAGGTGGATCACTGAATTTGAAGGGTTCAGACCAGCAAAGCTTGCTCTGCGGTCAGTATGAAAGCAGTTTGAAGTAAAAAAGGAACTCAAGCTGAAACCAAAGTACAAGAGTTCACCAACAACCGCACGTTATTTTTCTCTTTTTTTAGACTCTGTACACTTGACGTCGAACGAGTCAAGAACGCATGTTCCTGACGTAAGACTTAAGAGCGAAGGACGAATCGGTATCGAAGTGTAGTAGCGCATAAGAGCACGGAGCACGTGAAGAAGGAAACTTCGTGCTGCTCTGAGGGAGCATAATTTCTAACTGTTTTAATATAGATGGCCACTGTAACATTGTGCAATATTGTATTTACTATTGTTTGGAGAACGTTGTACAACCACGTATTTAATTGGCAAATGCTTAACTACTGAGAAATCAAGTCTAGCCTATCTCAACAGCAGACAGATCCATGGTTCTCAAAGCAACTTGGGCATTGCTTAAGACTAAGGTTCTCAACTTGGTTCCGGGGAACACGCGGTCCTGCGAGCTGGTCTCATGGGTTCCACGAGCATTGAAATTGCAGTGCTACCCCTTAGTTTAACCTTCTACGGACTGAGCCATGGATCAAGCTCGTGTTGCATACGCAAAGCACCGTCACCTTTCGCACTAATGTATTTTACATTGTGCCCCAGGTCCAACCCCTCTGCCTTCTCATTTTGTCTGTACTCCTCCATTTTGTGTTATTCTGTCAGTGCAATACACTCTTGTTCGACTATCTAAAGGCCTTTATTGTCCGGTATTTTTGGTTGGCGACAAAGGGGGGGGAGGGGGTTCCTTGGGATTTTTTGACGCTTGCTGGGGTTCCCTGGTAGGAAAAAGTTTGAGAACCCCTGGCTTAAGACACAAGCTACACTATCGTCATTTTTAATAAAAAACTGAATTATCAAATTGGCATAAAAATATACTCACTGTCAAGCATTGGCAAAAATATTGTTAGAAGCAATATAAACGAGGTGCGCGCTAACATTACGGAGCAATCGTGAGCACACGGCCGCAGTGCCTATGAAAATATGTCGAAGACAGCACCAAAAATATTGCTGCAAGTATCCCACTGCAAGATGGCGAGGATTTGTAATCAAACGAATTCGTGTATTGAATTTTTTGCCAAGCGTTTTAGTTCTTGTCTCAGTACTAACGATTGGCCATTGCACTACTCGGATACAAACTGCACAGTTTTTTTTTGTCTCACGTTCCAGTAAACGAATGCGAAGTATTGGAGACCATTAGAAAATTGAAACCGAAGTTGTCTGCAGGAGCGGATGGAATACCACATTTTATAGTGAAGGGCTGTGCTCAACTACATTGTCCAGTGTTGCTTCACATCTTTAATTTGTCAATAGAGTCTAAACATTTTCCTGCCGCTTAAAAACGATCTCTTGTAGTTCTGTTGCATAAATCGGGCGGCCGTTTGACGGTTAATAGTTATCGGCCTTTTTTTCTTTTTGTAGTCCATCAAAAGTTCTCAAAGTGTTTTTTGTATACTCGCCTTTATACATATTTTTGTCGGAAGATTATTACAGAACGGTTCTGACGATACTTGTTCTAGTTGTGATAGTAGACTCCTGCCTATGTGCTCGCGTGAAGTATTTAGTGACATTTGTTTGCATTTGCGACTGTTGATATATATCTTGCACAAGAATATAGGTAACGATATTGCATTTTTGACGTTTTTAAAAATAATGTGACCATTGTCTAAAGTGATTTTTTCAGTTGATAACACAATCGTCCGCGCAAAGTCTAAGTGTAGATTTAATAGCAGGAGGGAGGTGATTTGTATAGTCCGAAAATAAAAAGAGACCCGAGGACGCTACCCTGGGGTACACCGGGTGCAACTGTTTTAAAGCACGATATTTATTTGTACATTTTTACTGGGTGTGATATGGTTCGAAGAAAAAAACAATCTACGATTTAAAAACCGATTGATCGATCTGTATCTTTGAATGCTTAAGAAGGCGATGATGGTTAATAATCTCAGATGTTTTGGCAGAATCAATAAAAATGATATTGTCACGAATGACAATTGATAAGGCGATGAAAACAGAAGAAGCCTAAACGATTCATGGCGCGAATTTTTGCCCCAAAACAAAATAGAAAAAGGCTAGCGTCCTAGGCGTCGATTGCGGCGAAAAAGCAGGATCGAACGCTGGGCGGGACTAAATGCGGTTCGCCACGCTGAGCTTTGTACACGCTTGGAGTTTCTGGAATATTCGGCGTAGAAGAGTTGGATCGTAGAACATTCTAATCTGGAACAAGCAATCAAGTTCTCGAATTTACCAGCACGGGACAATTAGAAATAATAACAAAAGGTGGCACCGCCATCTAGGCAACACACCTTGGCTCTTTTCGTGGGAACCAAACATGATAACCGTTCGGCCACGGGAGCGCTGCCTAATTGGGGAGCTGCGCGCGCGGCATTACTCCCCCCTCTAAAAAGTGGATCACCCCGATGCAACACAAAACCAGAAAAAGCAAATAAAATAACGTAAGCTACACAGTCATTTGAAACACACAAAAACCACACAGTCCTATGGAGCGTAGAATCGCTCAAGTCGAACGACGTGGACCACCTTGGCAGGCGGTCGGCGTCGCAATGATGCGTGCGTTCCGTCGGGCACCACTTGGTAGTTGAGGGTCTCCCATGCGTCGAAGAACCTTGTAGGTTCCAAAGTAAGCACTTTGAAAGCTTCTCACTGTGGCCACGATGTCGTGTCGCTGTCCACATCCACACCCGGTCTCCGGGCTGGAAGCGAACGTCCAGCCGACGACGGTTGTAGCGGCCAGCGTCGACATGTTGCTCGTCCTAGATCCGGACTCGGGTGAGCTGGCGGACTTCTGCTCGTTGTGCAACCCCCTCGGCGTCGTCACATCTGTCTCCAGCTGACTCGTGACGTAGCATGGCATCAAGCATCGTGTTCATCTCGCGACCACGCACCAGCTGGAATGGCCTAACAGCAGTTGTCTCCTGAACCTCTGTGTTGTAAGCGAACGTGACATACGGCAGACACTAGTCCACGTCTTGTGTTCCACGTCGACGTCCATCGACACCATGTCGGCGATGTTGTTGTTTAGCCGTTCCGGCAGCCCATTAGCCTTAGGATAATACGCCGGGGTTAGCCGGTGGCTGGTGTGGTTGAGACGGAGGATATCTTGCATCAGCTGTGCCATAAACTATAACCTGCGATCTGCAGTCAGAATTCCGAGAGCACCGTGCCGGAGGAGGATAGACTCGATGAAAAACTAGGCGACTTCCAGAGCAGTCTTTGATGGAAGGGCTTTTGTATCGGTGTTTCGTGTCAGATAATCAGTGACTACGATTATCTAACGGTATTCCAGGGTCGACTGCGGAAAAGGACCAAATAGATTCATTCCGGTCTGCTGGAACAGTGTCCTTGTCGGACGGATTTGGCTGAAGGAGACCTGCTAGCTTTGTTGGCGGTTTGTTGCGTCGCAGGCACTCGTGGCATGATCGGGTGTAGAAATGGACGGTTTTGTGGGAGCTCTAGCCAGTCATACTTTTTATGAAGACGGGGCAGTGTCCAGGTGCAACCAAGGTATCACGGACGTCGGGTCGTCGTGACATGCTTGAAAGATTTCCTCTAGAAGGTCGTTCGGGATTATCAGCAGCAACGCCGAGTTATCCCCGAAGTTCTTTTTGTAGAGTATACCTTGTCAAATGGCGAAGGTCGGCAGGACTTGTACGAAAAACATGTGGAATGGTACTCCTGCGCACATCTATGTATTCGATTAGTGCACGCAGGTTAGGATCGGCACATTGAAATGCCGCCGCGTCGCTGACATTTACTGCGCCAGTGGAAACAGTCGTAGTCGTCATCGTCGGTGCAGGCGGGTACGGCTTCGACGGGAACCCTTGACTGACAGTCGGGGTCACGGTGCTGCGGCCGGACTTGTACGAACACAGTCATTGTTTGAACTTTCGAGAACGGCATTGGATTCCCTCTGCGGAGACGACGCACGCGACGAGCAAGCTGAACTTTGCACCACGGCTGGCCTCGGCGGAGGCGATCGCGCGCGCAGGGCTGAGCTGAACTTTGTACCCGCAGCGGCCGCATGCGGCCGTGAAGATCAACAGCCGGGGAAGTGGAGACTGGACAAGAACGAAAGCTGGAACGCGAGCGGCCGGAGTACAAGAAAGTGGCACGTCTGTTTGGAACGAGTGTGTGTAGTTTCAAATGAAACGTGTTGGGTTTCGTTAAGACGGATCAATATCTCTGAACGCAGAAGAAGGAACAATGGCCACAACACAACAATTGGTGCCGAAACCCGGGAAGGAACTACTGCACTACAAATGAAGCCGACGAGCAATGCGTGATCGAATCTCCAGCAGACAGAGAAGGAAACGTAACGACTGAACGGGCAAAGTCTGGTGATCAACGGCAACACCTACATAGACCGGCACAAGCAAGCTGCACTGCAAGCCAAGACTGAACGGCAATAGATGTCCTCAAGAAAAACGGAAAATTCGTCGAAGGCAAGTAACGAGGCTCCTCTGCAAGGCACAGGATTTATTCCAATCAGCTACGACGACCATCGATGATATCAATATTTTGATCCAGCGTCTAAGCCTCTCTCGGGACCAACTCAACCACGTAGATTCCGCAATCAAGTCGTTGAATTCCGAGAAAGACGCAGAAGCAGAATTCACGCAAGTGGTTGATTATTCTGACAAGATCGTCATGTGCCTAGCGAAGCTCAAACTGAAAGCGAGGAGCCCGGAGGACAGCCAACGATCAAGCGGGCAACCGAGCGAAGAGCGGGAATCAAGAAAGGTGACATCGAAAATCAAATTTCAAAAATTAGAGCTCATCAAGCCCTTCTGGGAGCAATTTCAGACCGCCATCCATGAAAATCAGGGCTATCATCGTCAGAGAAATTGAACTACTTGAGGTCAGCACTGACTGGGGATGGAGCAGCCGCCATCGCAGGACTGCACCCTACCGCTGAATGCTACGCCCCTGCCATCGAGCTCCTGCAGCAGGGGTTCGGGAACTAGGCGGAGCTGATCCAGGACCACATGACAGGGCTCATGGATATCAATCAGGTGCCGTCATCATGCAGCGTCAGAGCTCTGCGGAGGGTTTACGGCAGCGCCCAGGGCTCACGTCCGGGGCCTGCTGGTGTTAGGTATGATGAATCAGTCGATACTGTACCATGCTCTGCCAGGTCCTGCTTAGGGCGCTCCCGGACGACATGACACGGGGGAGTTCAACCGCAAGATGTCTTTGGGAAACGCCAAAAACGCCACCACCGGGGGAACATCAGCACCGACATCGGCTCCGACTCAGCAACGGTAGCAACGGAGCAAGGACCAGGTAAGGAAGTGCGCGCCCTGCTGAACTTTTCAAGATCGAGGTGGACAGCCGGGAGAAAACATTTAAGGAACAAGCCGAAGACGCCGGCGGTAAGCCTACACGTTGTTTCCCCATGCATGAACATACGAAGAGGCGCCTAAACTGCGCCAAGACTCGGAACGCTACCGCTACGGCCTTGCATGGCAGGATGAACAGCATGGAATGTTTTCTTTGCAAATAAAAGGTGCACAGCACACCAGACTGTAACGCAAAGATGGAACTCAAGGAAAGAAGCGCAGGCTGCATGCTGATCTGAGGTGCTTCCGGTGCACAAAGCCGAACCACAGTGCAAGAATGTGTCGCGGCACGCTCCGTTGTGAGAGGTGTCGATGAAGGCATGTATCCATTATGTGTGATCCAGATTACTTGCCAGGACGAGCTGCTAGCGGATCGGATGGAACGCGGAAGAAAGACAGAAAGACAAGACGCCACACAACCTGCATGTGAGCGAGAAGCGCAGCAACCCGGCTATTCTTCTGCAATCGGTTACCACGTGGGTGGGAAGCAAGAATAGAAGGAAGTTCGTTCACATTCCCTTCGACAGCGGTAGTCAGGGCTTCTTCTTTACAGAGGAGTTTTCGAGGGTCTTGGTTGCAAGCTTCTCGGAACGGAGGTTCTGACCGTCGGAGTGTTCGGTGGCAAGACAAACGTACCGTAGAGTACAAGTAGTTTTCAGTAATTATCTAACCGGCCAGACATACGAGATAAACGCCCTCGAAACGCGTTCTATCTGCGAACCAGAACTTCCAGGCCCGGATGAAGACATCCTTGTGAATATGGAGGAGTTCGGACTAACGGTTCGTGACAAACTGAACGGACTCGAGTGCAGCAGAGTAGGGATCCTCTTGGGATCGGATCACTACTGGGGATGCGTTACGGGAAGAGTCCGTCAACTGAGCAACAACCTGACGGCAGAGGACTCCGCCTTTGGTTGGGCAGAACATGGACGGTTCCAGGCGATTTCATCTGTTGTCAACTCTTCCCAAGTGATCGTCCTTAGAGCTGCCTTGAGCGACCAGAAGAACCTGGCTGTCCTGAGAGGCTTTCGGGAGCTTGAGAGTATGGAAGTCGTAGACGCAGAGGTACAGGATCGCTCTGGCTCAGCGACATTATGCAGCGCTTTGATGGAAGCATCACCAAATCTGATCGAAGATACAGAAGTCAGCCTGCCTTGAAAACCTGATGAAAAGCTTGATTGCAACCGAGAGATGGCTTGGAAGAGACTCGAAAGCCAGCGAAAGAGGCTGATGAAGAATCCTGAGCTCATGCAGATATAGTATCAGGCAGTCTGGCTTTACGTGGACGACGGAATGGCTGAGAGGGTCGATAGAGACGAGAACTCAGGGTGAACGCGTGTACTACATGCTCCACCAGGCTGTTCTGCGAGAGGGCAGCAGTACGACAAAGATGAGATTCGTTTTCGACGCGTCTTTGCAAGAACCGAACTGCAAGTCACTAAACGATAACCTGAAAAGCGGTCGAACCTGCACCCAGACCTTGTTAGCCTGCTTCTCAACTTCAGGCAACACCCGGTGCCACTGGTTGCGGATGTCGAAAACGCCTTCCTTCAGATTAAAGTAAACCCAGAGGATCGCAATGCTCTGCGGTTCCTGTGGTACAAAGAACCTCCTCAACCGAATCAGACACCTCCAAAGGTGGAGGTCTGGCGTATGACGAGGGTCATTTTCGGAGCCACGTCCAGCCCCTTTTTGTTGTCCGCAACCCTGCGACATTATTCCAAAGAAATGGAGAGCGTATTCCCCAAGACAGCAGAGCGACTGGGTAGATCGGTCGACGTTGACGACCTCTTGACAGGGGCGTAAAGTGAACAAAACGCCCGGAGATTCTGCAACATGGCATCGAGATGTTTGGAGCAGCGGGGATGAAGTTCCATAAGTGGGGCTCTAATAGCGCAGCCCTGTCGAAAATGCTCGAAGACAAGAGTCCCGATGAGAGACCATTGGGACAACAGACGGTTGTGTTGAAGGTACTAGGTCTGACGTGGAAGTCGAATGAAGACAGCCTTTCCTTTTCGGGAGAACACATGATTGAGTTTGCCCGCGAACGAAAAAACACCAAGCGTTTTGTGCTCCAGACGACGGCACGCCTGTATGACCCGCTTGGTTGCCTCTCCCCCTTCGTGGTGTAAACCAAGATCTTATTTCAAGAAATCAGGAAGCTGAGCCTGCACTGGGGTGATACACTGCCGGAAGTACGGATGGGTGGCTGGAGCAACTGGTGCGACGAGCTCACCACACTTCAGCAAATTAACGTGCCCAGATTCTACGACAACGAGATGAAGGGTAACGTTGCATCGAACGTTGCACGTGTTCTCGGATGCCAGCACATCTGCGTACGGATTCATGATCTTCATCTGATCAACACATTACACCAGAGAAACGACCACGACACTCTTACTTGCTAAGTTCCGCGTGGCGCCCCTGGAGGAAATCTGCCTTGCGAGATTAGAGCTCATGGCATGTTGGATTGGATCGAGGCTATATAAGTACGTAAGGGCACACCTTGAAATCAAAGTGGATGAAGTCCACTTCTGGACGTGACTCCATAATCGCTCTGCATTGGATTAGGGAGAGCCATCCAGGTGCAAGATGTTCGGGAAAAATAAAGTACAAGAAATTCAAGCAAACAGTGAGAAGGCACTGTGGCACCACTGCTCGGAAGGAAAATACCGCCGACCTGATGACACGAGGGCTGTCCCCGAATGGACTGCTTTCTGCACCGCTAGGTGGACCGGACCAACTTGGTTGCTACTACCCGCGACAGAGTGGCCTGGGGAAGGTGACGAGGAGCTTTCCCATGACGGGCTCGAGGAAAGGACTCCGACAGCAGAGCTCTTCGAGGTAACTGCAACTGTACCGGAAGAGTTGCTCGACATCTAAAGGTTCAGCTCGGCCTTGAAACTCCACAGAACAACGGCTTGAATTTAACGGTTCATTTGTAACCTCAGATCGTAAGAAAAAATGATTGGACCACTGATCGCCGAGGAGATCCACGTAGCGCAAACACGCTGGATAACAAGAGACAAAGATCAGCGTTTGCCTCCGATATTGAGTGTGCAGCAAAGAGAATGTCGCCCCCACCTGGGTCGCTTTTGCGCGACTTTCGCACTTTCGTCGATGAAGAGATTGCTGAGGATCAGCGGTCCACTCCAGTCATCGAACCTGACACAGAAAGAACGCAACCCATTGTACTGCCTAAGGAGCATCGCTACTCAACGTTGCTGACTGTCGACGCCCATCGCCAGGTACGGCATGCGGGAGCCGAGGACACTCTCGTGCAGCTGCGCGAAGTACTGATCCTTCGTGGAAGTCGGCTGGTAAAGAAAGTGGTGCGTGCGTGTGTGACCTGCCAGCGATTCAACGCGACTCCTGCAAGTGCTCCCGTGGGACCCTTGCCGGCGGACCGTAAAACGCGAGCGGACCCGTTTGAAGTAGTGCGCACAGACTTTGCGGGACCCCTGTATCTTGACGCAAACGACCACACCAGCAAATGTTACGTGCTGTCGTTTACATGTGCGGTCACCGGAGTGGTCCTTTTAGAGTCAGTGACAGACATAATCGAAAAACAGACTCATTTGCATTCAGATAACGCTTTGACATTTAAGCGGGCCTCAAAAGAGCTAAGTGGACTGTGGAAGACACTCCGACACCCTGATGTGATCCAGCATTTTGCCAATGCTGGCATAGAAGTGGCGGTTTATTGTCGAACGAAGCGCCATGCTGGGAGGTTTTATGAGAGCGCGTGCGCTCGGTAAAGGTGTCATTGAGGAAAGTGATCGCAAAGAAATGCCGGGGCACGGAGGAATTGGCCACGCTTCTTACAGAAATTAAAGCCGTGCTGAATTCGAGGACCACTAACTTTTTATACTACAAGGTTGGAGAGGGCGACCTCCTCACGCCGGCGAGGCTATCTAATCGATAGACGGCTGACGGCGCTCGCCGGCGGCGGAGGAGAACCTCTCGCTTCGGCGACACTTCGTGGCCTGTAACGAAAACGAAAACAGCTTTAAATTTATTTGGGGGGGACGTGGGGGCGGAATACCTTCGAGAACCGAGGTTTGCTTACGCTAGTCACCAAAATCGGTACCCTCCGCTCCCGAGTGGGCCAGTTGGTCCTTTTGAAGAGCGCCACTTTTACGACTCATTTGGAAGCTTGGAAAGGTTGATAGGTTTTTTATGCACGCGATGCAAGGGTTCGTTCACGCAACATTCACGCACATCGCGGTGCAGTGTTGCGAAGGCCAGTGGAACTGATCTACCCCCTAGAAATGACAGAACTCTAGAATGTGCTCTACGCCCATTCGGTTGGGGTGTGTTGGAACTTTCGAGAACGGCATCGATTCCCTCTGCGGAGACGTTGCACGCGAGGAGCGAGCTGAACTTTGCACCACGGCTGGCTTTGACGGAGGCGATCGCGTTCGCGGAGCGAGCTGAACTTCGTACCCGCAGCGGCCGGATGTAGCCGTGAAGATAAACAGCGGAGAAAGTGGAGACTCAACCAGAAGAAAGCTGGAACGCAAGCGAGCAGAGTACAAAAAAGTGGCTAAGTCTGTTTGGAACGAGCGTGTGAAGTTTAAAATAAAAGTGTTGGGTTTTGTTAAGACGAATCGATATCTCTGAACGCAAAGAAGGAACAATCCCACAACAGTCATAATGATTTCTTGTCAGTCGGAGACTCCATCGGGCGAGGCGTACTAAAAGGTCCTTGAGATTCGCCGGCCAGCAATCCGAGTGGTCGTCCGTGATGACGCGAAACGGTCATCCCGTACAGGTAGGGGCGAAACTTTGTAAGGTGGTAAATACGCAAAAAACAAAAAACAAGAAACAGAGGGACAGAGAAAGCTGTACACAAGACGAGGCGAGGCGTAACTTGCAACTGAATTTCACTGAAGGAAACATATCAAAATAAATATAAAATCGCACATGCACAAAACGTGATGGACTCGCCTTGACCACTTGGAAAACCTGCCGTCACTGTTGAGTGAGCGCAGCTTGACCAATCAAAACCTGCTCCTTATCGAATAAGGCAACAGAACGAGCGCTGATGCACACATTCGTTGCATGGGCCCTAATCAGCAGGTGCCTCGTAAATCTCGTGTTGCAATTTTGTTTTGAATTGTCTCACAATCTTAGGTGCTCTTGAACCCGTCAACTCGCACCTATCACAATGTACAGCCGTGGCGGCACTCACACCTATCACAATGTACAGCCAAGTGGCCCGACGGGGATTGTCTGGTGACGGCGGAGTGTTCCCTAATTCTACCATTAATGCACCTCCCCGTCTGGCCAACATAGACCCTAACGCAGGACAGGGGACCTCGTCGCGTAACCCCTAAGGACACATTGCCCGAAACCTGGTGGCATGACTCTTGCCACACCCACCATCAGATCACTCGGCACTCCTTTATTTTTATTCGTTAGCATAGCTGATATGTTTTGTTTTGGCGGAAAAAACTACAGGAACGCGAAGCTTGTACCGCGCCTTTTTCAGGTTTTTGAGAAAACCTTATGTGCATAAGGCAGGTAAACAGGTCTAATATCAGGTTTTGCTTTCTCAGCTTCTTCTCCCTTGACAAGGCTCTTCAGCTTCTTAACCAACCCTTCATCAACGTCACCGAAGACCTGGGGCGGGAGCCCCATGCTGTAATCAGGCTAGGTGCAACTGAAAGCTAAAACTCGCCATTTGAGGGCAAGATGTTTTCAAGCAGGCAGTCAGACAACTAGAGTCAGTTGCCTTCTTTACAAGCTTCGAATGGGCCGACTCATGGGGAGGGCAGCTTTTCTTAGAACGGGAGTCGCCCCGTTCACAAGAAACACAAATGGTCGCCCTCGAAGAAAACACCCCGAGGCCCCCACATGCTGTAATCTGTCTAGGTGCAACTGAAAGCTAAAACTCGCCATTTGAGGACAAGATGTTTTCAAGCGGGCAGTCGAGACAACTAGAGTCAGTTGCCTTCTTTACAAGCTTCGAATGGGCCGACTCGCGAGGGAGCAGCTTTTCTTAGAACTGGGAGTCGCCCCGTTGCAAAAACACAAATCGTCGCCACACGCAACCTCGAAAAACACCCAAGTCCAAAACTTGCAGGTGCCCGAGCGCTCGCCAGTTTCATGCATAAAGCTTAAGCCTACCGCACAGCTCTTAAAAAACCTCAAGCCCTCCGAGACCATCATATTTTTATTGACCTCTACAAGATCTTTGTTTAGATACTAGAAAAAGCATCAACTTACATAAAAATATTTGGCCTGTAATTTTTTACTAACAATTTATCAACTGCCCTATCATACGAAGCAAGAAAAATGTCATAGTACCGGCGCTACCCTCGAGTCCAATGCATATGCTTCTCTGGGCTTGCCCAGACGACCTGCAAGACATTCATTTTCAGACTTGGAGTAATTTCTTACCGCCGTGGACAGTGCCGGACTTGCGTAGGCAAGGACTCGCTCGCTGTCTTCTTGTACTTGAGCCAGTACCAATCGCTCCAAGTCCTGAGTTACGAGCCTCCGTGTGAATCTTGGTTTTCGCATCCTGATCAAAGTGTCCAAGAACAGGAGGAGTCTGGAGCTTTCGCTTTAGCTCGTCGAATGCCTGCTGCTGCCTCTCGGCCCAATCGAACTTCTCAGCGACCTTCGTGAGGTTTGTGAGCGGGTGTGAGCGTCGACAGTAGATACAAAGTTCAAGGAATCTTCGAACGGACTTCTTGTATACACGAACTCAGCTTTGCTACGTCACGCCGTGTTGGTGGCGTGTCGGGCACACTTCCGATCTGGGGCGTTAGGCGGAAGTCACCGTATGGAGACCTGCATCTCTGCGTTCTTTTGGAAGAAACCTTACCAAAAATATGACTTCTCGTCAAAACGCCTTGACGGGGGCAGTACCAAACGAGTCGGGAAAGGTTTGAAGGTCAGTTTTCCTCTGTGTTCTGCCTGCGCGGTTCGTCCGAGAACGTGGATAGGGGCCGTGAAAAGGGCAAACGAGACGCCGTCGAACTATAATTCTTGTGCGGGCAACACTTTGGGTTGAATTCACAGATGCATGTTGTCGTCAGATGTATTTGTTTTGTTCCAGCATGAACGATATAAAAACGACAAGTTGTCTGGGCCACCAGCGGGTTCAGTGTGTCTTAAAATTCAAACGGCCACCTGATCGGTCGAACTGTCGTCTTCTCCTGCAAACCTGTCTGCTTTTTGTCGTCTGCTCGTTCAAACAAGAGCGGACCGTCGACCAAACTTTTACCCGGTGATTGAGATAAGAAGTAATTGCAGCCCTCGAAAAGACTTTTAAGTAGGCTCAGTGTAAACAGTATAAACAATATGTTGATCATCGGTACCAGTGGCCATCACCAACTTGTTACGCCTGACCCACTTGGTCTGTTGGACAAGCGACGTCGCGGCCAAAAATTAGCTAGAAGAATCTCATCATTGTTTTGGCGTCCATTCTGCGGCGTTCACGCGAATGAATCGCCGCAGGTCAAACTCTGTATACAAAGTTTAGCGGCGTAACGAGCCTTGATAATTTCGCTCAGGCGAATAAAGTGGTAAGACATTGCAACGAGGGCGTAGAATCGACCATTGCAACTAATAAAAAGTACGCAGACTCACACAGCTGCCGACAACGTGACATTCCAAAAATATGTTAACGCCGGAAGCGGTGCTTCTTGTCCAAACTTCATTGAGCATGCGTTCGAACTGGCGTCTGCTCTTTCAAACGTGTCTGCTTTTTGTCGTCTGCTCGTTAAAACCACAGCGGCGCGTAAACCATAACGTTGACCCGGTAATTGCAATAACAAGTAAGTGCAGGCCTCAAAACACTTTTAAGTTTGAAGGTTGGTTGGGTTAAGTTGGCTCAGTGTAAACAGTAGATACAAGGAGATGTTGATCATTGTTACCAGTGGCCATCACCGACTTGTAATGTCCGATTCTACTTCCGATTTTCAGCATCGACGTCCACCATGTCGAGCTACGGTCCGCGCTTTTGCAACCCGAGTGACGTCGTGACTGAAAATAGGGAGCAGAATCTCATCGTGGGAGTCAGGGTTTAGCGCCCCTTCTGCGGCGTCCACGTGAAATGAATCGCCGCATGTCACATTATTCACGCGAAGTTGTGCAGTATATTGAGCCTCGTTATTTTTGCTGAAGCCGCTCAAGTAGTCGGACAGTTTTAGGAGGACGTCGAATCAACAATTCTAACGCAAAAATAGAGCACGTGGACTCACACCGACTTCGACAACATCGCATCTCAATGGTTTCTTTATGAGCGACGGCGAGCTTCATGCCCACCCTCCCATCGCGCCTTGCGCGGCGCCGGTGGCGTCCGCTAGGGGCGCTCCGGTGTTTCGTAAACATGAGTTGCTATATATTGGTGCTGGAAATGCCTGGACGGCGCGAGTCTTCTCAGGGTCTGGGCGCGACGCCCTCGTTACTAACCAGATGGCCTAGGTACTTCCAGCTCGTCAAAGGCAAACCTAACCCTTGGACGGCTTCAGAGTGTGTCCGGCTGTCTGCGTGACTTAGAGAACAGCCCGGTGTCGTCGCAAGTGATCGTCGAAGTCGCGTGAAAACACTACAAAGTCGTCTAGCTAGACAAGACAGCTGTTCCATTTCAGTCTTGCCGGCACAATGTCCAAGGCACGTTCCGGCAGCCTAACTCAGACTAGAGTTAGATTCTGAGTCACGAGTCAAGCTCAGCAGTGTCTTCTTTCGAAGCTGATTTTTCCAAGGCCGTTCCTTTGGCTGTGGTTTCGCTAGATCATAAATAGGTGCAGTGAAAATCTCGTTAATTCATTCACGCACGTCACTAATTAGGTGACGAGGCATTTCGGTAATACATGAGATTTTCGCTGCATGCGGTACAAGAAGACCCTAGTGCATGTCTTTTTTGGGAGGAGGGGAGGAAGTGGCTTACTCAGATGTCAAGGGCAGTGCAGCAAGATGCAACACGATATGCCTTCCCCAACTTTGTTTCTGGCAAGAAGCGTTAACTTACGAATTCCTACCAGAACTTAAAGAAAACAAGAAAAACAGTGCAACGCAGAACGTTAGTTAGAGGGTCTTCTGGTTATGGCCGATTCACAGGACGGACTGATCCGCGGACGGATTGAGTCACGTGACTACATGTCCGCGGATCGTCCGTCTCCCAAGCGCATCCACACGAGAGACTGCGACGAGCAGTCGCCAGCGAGGACGGACCGAACCTGTTCGCCACCTCACAGTGCCGCGAAGCTTCAGCATCGCAACTGTGGCACCGTTGTCCAAGAGAGAAATCGACGTTTGCTACCGCGATAATAAATCGTACGCCTCTGTTACGCACGAGATCAAGACGAAACACCGTGATGAGGCTTTGTGCGAAGCGCCACACCAGCTTTACTGACCCCAAAGCATGGGAGTGACACTGGGCATGGTCCTGCTCGAGAAGAGTCTCCGCGTAGAAGCGACGAAGTTCTGGGCTCGCGGAGGGGTATTCGAAGATGCCTCACACACTCCGCGCTCGCGCGCAACACTCGAGTACACCACAGCCACAAGAGAGGTCTTGCTCGGTGAAATCCTGATTGGACAAGTACAACAACTATTGCGGCGTGCTGGAGCGAGTTTTGACGGGGAGTGCTATCGACGCGGACACGGAGGAGTACCGGAACCTGCGTCGCGCCAGCCAGGGCGCAGGTTTCTGCAGTTTCTTTCACACGTGGAACGCAAGAAACGCGCGACAAAATGAACCAGCGAACGCACAACATTGGCACAACGATGCGCCATTTTTGTTTGCACCGACCTTCAGAAACAAAACAAAAAAAAAAAAGAGAAAACAATGTAAAGTTGCCAGACCAAGCGCTTCTTTCAAGTCGATCTGCAGCTAAAAGTCTGCGAGTGAAAAAGGCGCTCGGCTTTATCGAAGCCCGCGCGTCCGCGTGACCAGGCGCGGATCGCAGGAATCGGTGACGTGCCGGTCGCGTGGATCGTGGTCCGCGGAAGAAAATCCCGATTCGGTCCGTCGTGTGAATCGGCTAATCAATGGCGCTCAACTGCCCACAGGAGGTAGCATAAAAGAAACTTAAAGAAAGATAAACTAGAACCCAATAGATGCCGGCACGTTTGCCAGGCATCTATTGGTTGGAGGGGGGTCTCCCCAGATAAGGCGACACTAGTGACATCTCAAATACTCAAGAGTCCCCACAAGAAAAAAAATGGTGATGGAGACCTTTTGAGAAATGAGAACGAGAGACGGAGCTAAGATTTCGATGAATCGATTAAAACAGCTGAGGGAGCCCACAAGCGCTCGCGAGGAGAGCCAAACCATATCCTACTTGGGGACACCGATGCAGGCTCCCGCACTCATTGTTTCTCTGCAGAGCATGCTGCATGCTCTGAACGCCAAGCCGACTGCCGTGGTGACCTTACCAGGGAACAACGTTCTGAGGCAGTCGTACTTGGCGCTCTTAAAAGCACACATTCGCCTATGTGAAGCAGGATGGTCGTCCTGAGCCACGGCGACATCGGCAATGACCTCGGTGTCGTCGATTGTAACGACAATGTCCGGCTTGAGGCGAACCACGTCCAGTGTGTAATAAACCTGCTCCGTCTCGATGATTGCTCCAGGGTGATACTTCTTGGCTAGACGCACACACCTGCTTGCACAAGAAATTGTGCCGCTTCATTTGAAGAAGTTCGATGAATCGACACTCCTGAAGTATCCTGAATGGAGTCTCAAGGGCACGACGGCACCTGCTACACGGCCTCGCTGAAGCGTCGGTGTTGTGACGCTGAAGCAAGGCATTGGTAGGGAGGATGTTCGTTCGGAGCCGCAGGGCCTTCATGCGGTCGCCGTCCTTAAGGTGATGGGTCGCGGACTGCAGCGAGGTGTTGCTGAGTGGCTAACCGTGATGGGAGAACAAGTCTCTGTTCGCACAGACAGCGCGCTGCTCGCTCCACCAAATGGCACGGGAGTAGCGAAGCGCTGCCTAGATGTCCTCCGCATTCGCTAAGTCAGCGGGCACCTGGAGCTGCGATGCAAGGCGGCAATGAAAGGTGCCGACGGTGGAGTTGAAAAGGCTGTCGGTTGCAGGGAGTCTTAGGCGCAAGAGCCTAGCGGGCGCCTTGAGCTGCACTTCTGACCCTACGCGTTCCATGTTCATGACTCCCAGTCCACCGTCTCTTGATAGTAAATACACATAAGGGTTGGGGAATGATTGCGGCAAGTGCAGGATGGACATTCATGCGAGTCCTCAGTTTCTTGTCAATGCCTGCAGGCTTCCCTGCCGATCCGATCTATTGATGATGCGGCGTACGGAAACTTCGGTGTGTTGAGAGTGTTGATGCACCGACGTTTATGGAATGGCTCCAGGGAGGCGGACTGGATAATGTCCAAGTCGTCGTTGGCGGCAGGCGGGTGAACGATGGGTCGTTTGTTCACATAGAAGTCGATGCCCAGGTATTGAATGGGTGCGTTGGGTGTTGTAGAGGGAACAGGGGAGCCCGCGACTCACGACCGGAGGGCTGTCGTAGATGATTTCGTTCTCAGACGCCCTTTATTCGAGAGAGGATTGTCTTGGCCGAGTTGAGGGATAGACCAACCTCGACCACGTACGCCTCCGTGGTCGCAACGAGGTTCCGGAGTTCCTCGTAGCTGGATGGCGTTAAAATTATGTCGTCGGCAAATTCAAGGGCGCCGACCATTTGGCAGCCGACGTCAAGTCCGGCGGGATCCAGGTTGAAGTAGATGAGGATGGGGTCGAGGACGCAGTTGAAGAGGAGGGAAGAGAGGTGATCACCTTGTTTGATCCCCTGCCACACCGGGATTTTTACTCCGTCGGTTTTCCCGGCAGCCCAAAAGGTTGTGGATGAGTCGGCGCAAAGATTCCGGACCACCTCGATGTATTCCGGTGATAGGCCTCTACACTTAAGGACCTCAGTGATTGCGTTGTGGCTAGCGGTGTCAAAAGCTTCAAGTCGTAGAGGCTGTAGCGATCCGTCTTCTTCCTCTTCATCAGGGCCTGGTGGATCATGATGTTAGACTATGCGCTCCGGTCGTCCCCGAAGCCCCCTGGTAGTCATGAGAACTTATGATCCTGGCTGAACCTTCGTAGAGGGCTCGTGTGTATAGCCTCACAAGCAGAGATGAGATGGGGATGGGTCGGAAGTCGACGTCCACCGTGGCCTTGCGGGATTTCGGAATGAAGACTGTCCGCGCAGCCTTCAAGCTCTGCCGGTACCGAGCTGAAGGCAGGCCAGTTGTTAAAGAGGTGGTCTACACTCCGGGTCTCTGCGAGGTTGAGGCCGTCGGACCCGGCGCTGTGCTGGTGTCTGTCGCCTCCAGCGCCAGTCCAATTTTCCTCCGAAAAGGGCTCCACCGGTAGATCACCCAGGGCAGTCACGTTGGAGGTGATTCTGTCAACCCTGCGTGAGGGAGTAGACATTAGCGGGTCATACACCCTGTGGACCTCCACTATCATCGTGGTGGGATCGCTACCTTCCATGCCTATTTCATCCACCAGCACCTTCGGCCCCTGCCAGTAAAGTCGCTGGTGCTCTTCATAGAGCTGATAGTGACGCTGGGCCCTCTTTCGGGGTGGTGGTAGGGCTCGTCGTCCGCGTCGCTCCTCCTGTGCCTTCTTTGGGGCCGCCTTGAAATGGTCAAGGATGGTGTTTGTTTCCACCATTCCCGCTGGGCGCGAAGCACAGGAAATCGATGAGTGCCTCGTCGGTGATTCCCGCCTTCACGAAGCTTTCACGAAAGTCGTGCTGAGTCGATGAGCGGAGGTGGTTCTTTGTTCGCCGCCCTGGTCTTGTTGGTGGGTGGGTGACTGTGACCCGAAGACTACTGGGGTCCTGCTGATGTGTTGCTAGCGTAGCTTGGGTTTGCAGCCGTTGTTGCCCTTTCCCTGGCCAGGATGTCGCGATAACGCTCCGACCTGCTCTGACCAGGGATGCTCAGCCAGTATCGGGTTGCGAAGGTCCTGGCAAGAGCTTGACAGGGGCTGGCTAGGGACAGTCCTGCCCTAGCTAGAGCCACCAATTCTGATGCTGTCCATCGCCCGTACGAGTTAAACTCAGTGAGGGGTGGAATTTGCAGAGGTTCGACGGTGGGTGGCGCGGGTGCAGTCACTGAAGACGTGTATGTGGACACAGGTGTTGGAGGGCAGACTGCCTTGCGGGAAGAGGAGTTCCTAGAGGGCTGCTGAACAGCTCGTCCATATCCTCCCCACTGGTGCCCTCCGGAAGTCTGCTACCAGGGTGTTGTTGAGAGACTCGTATGGGAAAGTGTCCCCTGATGTCACGGGTTGCCGGATCCTCTACCCGCAAGCTGTACCCTGCCGGTTTGTCTTGCAGACTCCTTGACTCGAAAATTGCGTTCTCCCTGCGCAGAGCTTCTTTGTACGACAGCCGACATTCGGTGCTCCCGGACGCTTTTTTAGCCTCGTCTTGGGAGTAGTGCGGCGAGCTCCTCGTCGTACGCCATGGCTGCAGAGCCTGCAGCTCAGACAGAGCCAACGCTCTCGTGTCGTCTGCGGACCATGGGCGGTTGTCGGGCTTGAGGTATAGTGGAGCTGCTTCAGGGCTGGTGTCAGGTGCCAAAACTGAAGGTGGTGGGAGGTCCGTGCCGCGGCTGGCGTGGGAAGCCAGCTGTGTCCCACCCCACGTTAGTTCTTTCCTGTGGTCGAACTTCTGGGTAGTGTCCGTGCGTCCTTCCACCCCTGAGCCCCTGTTGGGTGTTGGAAGGAGCTCTTCATTTCAGTCCTGCCGGCACGATGTCAAGACACGTGCCGGCAGCCTAGTCAGACTAGAGTCAGACCCTGGGTCAGACTAGAGTCAAGCTCAACAAAGTCTTTTTTTCCCGCTGATTTTTTCATGCGCGTTCCCTTGGCTGTGGTTACGCTACATACTAGATAGGTACAAATTTTGAGGTTGGGGTTGCATATAAAAGACTGAAAATAATTGTCCGTGCGCCTGCTCCCACCGTTATGCACCACAGTCTTAAAGCCAATTCGTATAATATAAATTGGATCTTTGTATCAAGTGTGAATATCGGTAAAAGGACCAATTGGCAACTAATCTACTGGAAAAATAAAAGTGGGCACCACCAACCGAACGATCCAGGAAGGACCGACAAGGAAAAAGGACCCCGCAGAGTCCGGCTCTAGTCCGACACCGTGAAGGGCCCTCGAGGGCAACACCAGTGGATCCACGACGGTCGAGGGCATCCCGTCGCCGACGACCGACGCCGTAGGAAATTTCGCTCTGCCCCCTCATCCCAAGGGCAGACCCCTGTCGGGGGCCCACACCTCAGTAGAGGGAGTAGATAGGTAAAATGAGAATCTCGTTAATTCATTCGCACGCGTCACTAATTAAATGAAAATACATTTGGCTATTTTACTTACAAAGGGTTTCCTGGCGGCCAAATGTTCGTGGACGTGGGACCCACAGCACACTCCCATATATATAACTCTGGAAGGAAGCGGAAATTACCGCAATTCGCTGGCCGCCAAGGTTTCGGGTGGCAGCTTACTGGCAGGCTATACATGACTATGGCACATCGCCCGCGATCCGCACCGCAATGGTCATTGTGCGATGTGACCAGAAAGCACCGCCGACCATCCTGTAGGCAGCGTACCGACAATAACTTAAGGTCATTTTTGTGTCGGTAACCCGAGACTGAAGAGATCCTGGGCACTCTCTGGAGACCGCACCCCCTCAAGTTAAGGGTGATGGTGGAGGTGAGCAGGTGCCGATTCGTCCCACTCGAGCTGCTAGTTGCAGTAGCAGCCCCGGTGTAAGGCCACCTTTTGATGGTGCAGGAAGCCGAGTTAATGCCCGTTCCTACTACCTGGGCATCCAGAATGAGGGTGTCTTGATCCTTGAAGGCGACCGGATCGGGCTTCAGTGTCCTGCCGGAGCAGAGGAAGTGGGGCTTTCTAAGGACCGTCCATCCAAGCTGGCGAAGGCGGTTACATACGTAGCGGACGAGGTTATTGTGCCTCTTGATCCTACCATGGTGCTCTCTATGATAGCACAGGACGACGTGCCCCAGACTCTGAAGCTCGCCCAGCCGGCCCGACAGGAAACGTCTCCACCACGACCTCGACTCGTGCTGTCAAGGGTCGTCATGGCGTTTATGCGGAGCTTAATCAGTTCCTTGAGTTGGTCGTCCGCACAGGAGGCGGATCCCTCGGACACCCAGCGATGAGCTCCCGGAACCTTGCCGGAGTCGCGCAAGGCGGCCCAGTCATTACTGCGATGCATGCGACCAGCCCACATCTTCTGGACGATCTTCATCAATAACTCCTGTCCCTGGTAACGACCGGCCGCCGGCGCTCTCCGACGAAAGCCCATCAAGAAGGGCAGTTCAAGTCCGGAGCACACCCGGGATGGTCAAATAACCGTAGCCCGACCAGTCACAGCAGGCGCATCGATGGAATTAAGGCCCGCAAAGACACCACTACTAGCCCACCCTTCCCCACTGGGGCATGGAAGTACCCCAGTAGTGTGTCGTGGGGAAGGTCGAGCCAAGCCCGCATGGAGGCCCTGACCTTGGTGTCCACCTTCTTCAGTAGGACGCTGGATCAAGGACTCGGGACCAACCCGGTGGAAGAGGCGGGGCAAAAGGTAGGTCCGGCACACGACTAGTTGCTGCTGGGCTTGGAGGGCCTTCTTGACCCGCCAGGAGTCGCTCAGTCGTTACGTGGGACGCCTGTAGCGACTGTTCATCGATGTGGAAGACCTTGTCTCGGAGGAGCTTGATCTTCTTCTCCGGCCCCAATGGCTGCGGTGAGGGGTGACGCTTTTTTCCACGTTGATGGATAGCACCCGTGGGAAAAGGAAGGCCGCGAGGCCTTCCAGTCGCTCCCTGCAGTCCTGGGGGGGTGGAGGCCAGCACCACCAGGTCGTCCGTGAGGCCACAGACACAAGAGAGTCATTGTGAATCCCGCCGTTTACCCGTGCTTTAATGGATCTCTTTACGTTGACATTCCGAGCACTGGGCAGAAATCACATTGCGTCAACACCAGAGCAGCGGCCATCGCTCTTCAAGTCATCGATAAAAGGTATCGGGAGTGGTGCAGCCGGCCTAGCGTGTAGTTGATGTGGGAGAGTAAAGCGACGTCTTTCTTCGTCACCGCTTTCAGCTGCCAGTAGTCCACGCAGAACCTAAGCGTTCCGTCCTTTATCTTAACCAGGCACAACTGGAGAGGTGCACGGACTGCTTGAAGCGCTGGATTATGTAGTGGTTAAACACCTATTGAACTTTCCACTTGTATACCTCTCTTTTTCGAAGACTCGCTACGGCGATCAATGCACAGGGTGCGCATCGTCCTCGGTAACGATGCGGTGCTTCGCAACGGCAGTTTGGTGCACCTTCGACAGCGTCGCAAAGCAGTCGTTTTATTCTGCGAGGAGGTTAATCAGCTGCCAATGGTTTCGTGCCCGGAAGCTTGGGGTCAATGCGTAGTTGTGTTGGTGAGGTACTGTCTCGCTGATGTGATGACGTGAGGTGAGACAACGTTCATTTAAATCTACGACAAACGCCAGTTCCCAACGCGAGGACACACCGGTCAGACAGCACACAAAGACATTCCTCAGGCATATTTGAGCGCGAGTCATCGCGAAATCCGAGCCCCGAACACCACAAGGCAACAAGCTCAAGATAAACTTGGTACACGCCTCCCAAACCACGAACACCTCGGCGACTCGCGTCCGCAGGCCGCCCCCAGCGCGATGCACGAGCAGCGCGATCCCGCAGCACAGGAGCCCCACGTGCGTGGTCGCTCTTAAGCCTGGCGTCTACGTCCTTGGCTGCTTGAAATGACGATGTGTATCAATATTACGAAAGCCCAAGTCCGCTCCGCCACACAAAGTCGAGAAGAGAAGTCAGGACCCTCGTCCGGCGCTCGCAGTTTCCGGCAGGATGCTCCCATACTTGCATGGTAGTCGGAAGGTCTTTTGGAAGAAGAGTAGCCCAGGCTGCTTCACTCTTGGCAACCAGAGCTGCGCACTGCCAAATGGGATTGTGAAGTTTCGGAAGGGAATCTGGGTCTTTGCATCGGTGGCAGCGAGGGTCTGGTGGTACATAGTAAAAGTCAAGTTTACGTTGCCGGGTCAGCTAGAGCAGCGAGGGTCTGGTGGTACATAGTAAAAGTCAAGTTCGACGTTGCCGGGTCAGCTTGAAGTGATAGACGTGATGAGGCGTGACCGCTCCACCTGTCCTAATGCGTCGAAGCAGGACCATTTGGTGCCTATGGAACGTGTTTTCGGGTATTGGGAACTGTTCTGGGGTCCGAGAGTTGTCGAGTTGGCGTTTCCAGTCCCGGCGGCCCAACATGATGTGATGAGGATTTTTCAGTAATCGCTGCTATTTCGGCGGAGTTCGGGTTTCTCGACATAATCCAGTGCGACACCTTTCTTGAGGTGTTGCATTTCATGTCGGAAGTTCGTCATGAGGAGCACAGTGCGCCCATCTCAAAGTCAGTTGCTCCTTTGAGACGATTATTCCACTTCCCAGGATCAATTGAATGTTGCCGTCCAAAACAACTTCGCCACAGATGGCTAGAATGTGTTACGACAGCTAGAAGAACACTAAATCGCGGCGGCGAGATTTACGTGGTCGGCATCTACACGGACGGCGACTAACGTTGTTTGGGGTTTTTCTGCCGGCGGAACAGGATATCCACAACGTCAATATGTTCTTCCCAAGGTCGATGACGGCGCGGTATTCACACAGAACGTCCATGCCTAAAATAACGTTTTGGCAGACTTGTAGAACGATAAATTTAACAGAACACGTCTCGCCGTGAATTTCGACACGAGCAGTGCACCTCCCGACAGGCGTGATGAGGTGTCCACCAGCGGTTCGCCTCTCTGACCCATCCCATTGCGTCGTTACTTTTCGAAGGCGGCGAGAGAGTCTCCCACTCAAAACTGAGTAGTCTGTTCCCGTGTCCACCAGTGCTGATGCGTCGTGACCGTCGACAACAATGTTTAAGTTGTTGGGCAGAGTTGTAGGATCGCCGCTGCGACACGTAAAATAGGGAGAGTGGGAGCGCTTTGGCATTCTTGGAGGCTCTTTACTTCAGTCGCCTTCGGCAACGCCACATCCAGGCGTTGCCGCATTTAGTTTTCCCAACGACGCAGGGGAGACAGGCTCTCTTGGCGGGATTGTGGCGCTAGAGACGCTGAACTTCTCGGCGATGGTGAGCGGGATTCAAGCCGGAGGGGCGGTGCTGAGGATGGCGAACGTCTGAGGTACTCCGATGTCGTGAGGGCGTTCGCCGTACCTCTAGCGGGGGTCTTTCAGGTAGAACCCACGTAGCCCAAGTGGGCCGTAGGGTCATGAACGATAAATGTAATTGGCTTCCCCGCAGTGGTGAGAGAGCGGGCGTCGATCGGTTGTTCGCCACAGGTCGGTCTTTCTTAACGCAGCTTGTTCTCGGCGGACGTGCGTCCGATCTTCGTGATGTCGGGGATACTGCGGCGCGGGAGGTTCGCGTTGGGGGCCGCCATGTACGGACGCGTGGCTGGTGGTGTTCGTCGGTCCATTGCGGCGAAACTAAGAGCGCACTACTCCGGTGCTGATACGGTGACAGGATTTGCAGGCTCGAAGGCTCGGTGAACCTCCTCTCGCACGCAGTGGCGTCACGAGGGCTCGATGTTGGTGGCTTCAGTCACAAAACCGTCGACGGTTGTCGGGGGATTGCGCACGAGGCCTTTAAAAATTTAACTTTCACGCCATGCATGAGGACGCGAAGTTACTTCTCCTGAAATCCCTTCGGATCGGATCGGGCACTTAGGCGCATAACATCTTCAACAAAGCTGATTCCATTTTCGTTGGGGTCCTAAACCCTTGCTTGAAGAAGGTCCTCCGCTCGATGCCGAGGGTGGTGGTCGATGAGCGTGCACTTAAATTCGGTAGCGCAGGACTCCCAAATATTGAAAGAAGCTTCGTGGTTTTCGAACCAGTGCCTCGCAGTGTCTTCAAGTAGATGTTGTGGAGGCACTGCTCTGTCGTCCATTTGTTGTGGCGGCCTATACGTTCATAGTGTTGAAGCCAATCCTGGATGTCCTCATAGACCATAACGTAGAAGGGCGTCGGAGTCCGGGGTGCGACGCGCAGGTATACCAAGGTGGCGGCGGCCGGGGTCTGCGACAACCGGTGGTGCATCGTCGGCCTCGTGGACAGCGTGTTCTTGAGTGGTAAATGCACGGATTCCGGAGGCAGGCCTTTGTTGCAGCGACTTGATCGGGTCTCGGTCTTCTCTTCGTTGACTCTTCGTGGGCTTGGGGTTGGACTTCAACATCAGACCCTCGGAGGGGTACGCTCATGAATGTGCACTACCCCGCACCGTCACCAACATGTCACAAATGACAATCAATGAGATGCTGAAAACTGAAAAAAAAGTAAACACTTAAAAGGATGAACTAGCGCTCAAATGAAAATAGCGTCGCAGTCGTTGGTGGCGGCAAAACTGCAGGAGCGAACCCTGGGGCAAGACTGACTCCGGCTCGCCACGAGAAGCCCCTCTTGTGCACGCGTGGGTGCCGCGGGCCTCGGGCGCTCTTTTATTTATATATTTATTATTATGAAGAGAGAGAGATAGATATATATATTTATGCAGGGTGTTTCTTTCTATTCTTTCGGATTTTTTTAAAAAAGCCGTGAAAGCTATACTTATGCGGTTTGTGCAGGTGAATTATACGGCCAGTACAACATAGTATAGGGGGATAGTGGCAACTATCAGTCGGCTAATTAAGTAAAATGTGTTATTTAAATCGTTAATTAGTGCAAATAGACATATAGTTCCAATTAGAAAGTTGCTGAGCTTCATCAAAAAAACACTAAATTAAATTTTTAGGCGGATATAACGCCGGGGGAGCATTTAACGGCGTCCTGTAAAACGCTTCATTTGGACGGGTTTCTAGATTTTGGTTTCTTATAGGAGCGCATCCTTGCTCCCGCGATTCTGCCCCCGGTGGTGGCGGCGCAAAGTCGCCTCTCTCGCCTCCCTCGTAGAATGAAAGGAAGTAGGACGCACGTCTGTTGCGCGTCTCAGCCACTGGTTTGACTTTTTTTTCTATCAGGCAATTTCTAGCATCAGGGGGCACCTATAAAAGCAGGTGTTTAAATATTGGTGTCTTTGCGGACCGCGAGCTCCGCAGGGGGCGCCCGCACCTTAGGTGCTAGATGCTTGGTGAGTAGCGTCACTAAGGACTTCAGCCACGTGGGTCCCCACACCAACACACATGGGGCACCGACTTCAGTAGGTGCGTCGTGAGTGGCGTCACTACGAAATCAGAGCCCTGTGCTTCACCCACCCACATCCTGGCTGTGCGTGGCTTAAACCATGTCTGAGAAAAGGGGATCCTGGTGGTTAAGCTGAACTCGGGGTATCGTTTAGATCTTTCGGGGCCCCCAGGGTGAACAAAATACCGCATCAACCCCTGCATCTTGTAGACGGGTGTTCTGGCTTGGCCCGACCAGGATGATTCAGTCAGTCGCCACTTCTACCCTCTTCGTTCTTCTTTCACTTCTCCTTCCACCTTTTTCTTCCTTTCTTCTACAGTTTCTTCCTTCCTTTCTCGCCTTTTTTGGTGGCAAGGGGTAGCTTGGGTGGCAGACAGGCATTTGTTCAGAACCTCACTTGGTTATAGAGAATGGGCAGCACTAAGAGATTAACGTCTTCAACCAAGCTTTCTGTTTATGAAGCGTTACACTCTAAGAAAAAAATAAAAAATAGCAACGGCGCGTGTTTTTTTTCTCCTACTGACGCGCTTCTAAACGGTAGCGAGAAGAAGGAAGGTACGAGACGTGTTTCTCCTTCCCCATGCAGACGGGAAAAAGGTTCAGCCCTCCCGCCTCATCTTGTTTTGGTTTTGTTTTTCTAGCACGTCGCCCACGTCATTTAATAAATGGTGTTCTGCTGGTTGAGCTGCAGCAGCAGCGAAGGTCGCCTGTGATTCTTTCTCCCAGTCCAAACGTGCAGAACATTTCGCTTATATTGACGTTTTTACCACTAATTTCGTCCAACGGGCAAGTCGAAGCCACTAGAAACAGCGAAGTTCTGGAGCAGTGTCAGCAGCGCTACGTACGCTGGGCTTAGAGGGCCGTCTCCGGATTGCAGAAACCACGGGGAACCACGCGGACCATGCGTGGTTTCCACAAATCATGGAAACTGCGGCGAAGATAGCTGGTTTTGCTGCCGGGTGCTTTCTGTGCTGAGTTCGGTTCTGTTTTCCGATGCCGAGTGCCATCTGGTAATCAATTTGGTGCTGTATTTCTGCGTGTCAGCAAAATGGCAACAACATGGCGATGGCAGTGTTGTGCGTTGTGAACAGAAGACCGAAGTGACCATGTGTTCGCTTAACAGGGGTGTAAGAACAAGATGAGGTGACGTAAACTGTCGGACATTGATGCCGCCGGTCCGGCCGTGATCGGAGGGGCGGGGTGTATGTAGCAGGTTGACATTCCGCTTTACATTAACGAGTTTACGACCGTTTGATGGATTACGGTGCAATCGATCGACCTGCGGATACTCATGTTGAAAACTTGTTCTGAACCGCAGCTCCTATTGTACAGTTGACAATGTGACTGTCGTCTGCGATGTCTTGCTGCCTCCACCCCGAGAGCGATTGCGCTCTGGGGAATGGACTGAACACTAATGGAATGTGGCGGAAAATACGTATATTTATTCTTTAGCATTTTAGCATTAAGTAAGAATGGTAGGTAAAATCGAAAAAAAAGAAGCTATCCTTTATTTTGTTGTTTACTATACTACGATTCCTGGAGAAACCGCTGTACGTGGCGCGCTGGGATGAGCGCTAGACGTTTTCGAGCTCACCGAGGCGTAGTTTCGTACACTTCACACATGGTGCAAGTCGCCCAGTAAGAAAATGTCAGATCGGAGCAGTTCCAGTTCGGAGCCGGGCGGTTCCAAACTTGCGGACAGTTTAGACCCGCGCGGATCCGATCTGGTACCGCGCGGTTTTGAGTGTAACCAGTCGGATCCAGTGAGACCCAACGCACTGTAACCACATGGTGGCGGGTGGATCCGGGCCGTTCCCATTGGTTCCAGTAGGGTCTCGGGCGCGCATATGCGTGACTGGAGGAGGAGGGGGGGGGGGTCGGCGGGGAACTCCCGCTTTCTTCCCCGCGGTCTCTCGCAGGTCACGTGTTAGGGACAGGCGCATCCGCTTCACTCTTAATCTGGTGCCGCCAAACGCCACTTGTATATTCAAAGTTCGAGGGCGAACGTCGCAAAAATAGCCGGCCCACCGGAATAGCCGTGTACTCTGTCGCGGCAGCAGGTGCCCCTTTTGCTTTTCCCTGTCACGGATGAACGCAGGGCCGCCCATAGCCGGCCCGTAAGGCGGCCCGTTATTTAACGGATAGCTAAAAATGGGCCGGCTAGCTCCCAATGGCTTCTCATTTTCTTTCTTTTTGATTTTTTACTCCAAGGTGGACGCGTATACGGCGGTCACCTTTCTTCCTTTGTCTTTGTTGGGGCTCGCCGCTCGGCGAGGGTGTTAGAACATTACGTCACTCCTTTGTAATAACGTCATCGACCGCTGTGAATGTCTGGAAACGAGTGTAAATTCAGAATCGACTTGTTAATAAGCAAAGTATAAATAAAGAAGAAACATAATTGCAAACTTCCTTTTGGCTGGCATATGTAGATCTTTGAAGCCTCTCATTGCTGGCCAGCAGTTCAAAGGATCAGCCACCGCGCTAGGGCACTTTTGATATAGCCGTTATTTTGGACGGCTCGGAGGCAAGGTGAACTATCAAGATACAATATTTCTTGTACGATTACGGGGTGAATCAAGAGACATGTTTAAATTAACTTATTAATTAGTGAAATTAGCTTATATATAGTTCCAATCTGAAATATACTGGGCATTACGGAAGACCATTAAGTCGGTCCACTGTAGAATGATTTGATTCACATATGAAGCATAGTGATATGAAGAAGTTACCACTTGTGATACAAGCGCAGGGCAGGAGGAGCGAAAATGCAGATGTTAAAGGGACGGTGAACCGAAATTTGGATTTCAGAAAAAAAACAACGCAGGAGACGTAGGCGGGACGCGACGAGCCCTACAACACTACTCGTAAGGCGATATCTCGAATGGACGGCCGTATGTTCGGGAAAAAGATGTCGAGATTGAACCAGGCCGATGAGGCGCGTAACGTGAAGATACCTGGTTTCCTCCTCTCTCGCTTCGCTCCCTCAAGGCGGCGAGGCGGACAAGACGCGATGCCGTTCCCTCTCCTTCTCGGAGAAACATGACGTGAACATTCCTGTCAAATGCGCCTCCTTTTCTTGAAAAATACGGTCATCCGTTCGAGATATCGCTGTATAAGTGATGTTTTCGTGTTTGTAGCATCCCGTTGCACGATTTTGCCGCGTGTTTTGTGAAATCCAGATTTCGGTTCAGCATCCCTTTAAGGGTCGAATGAAACATCGCAGACGGACGAATTTTTACGATGCTCGCGCTCCCAATATTTAGAAGTTTGACTGACTTAGTGGTTTTCGATTATGCCCAGGAAGTTTTTAATTGAAACTATGTTATGCTTATTTTTACTAATTAAAACGTTAATCAAATATTATGTTAACCACACGCTTGATCACACAAGCACATTTTTTATTGTGGTTGCCAAGTTGCTAATGGCAAGCTTAATTAACAAGTTTCGTTTTTAATATTCTCAACCAGCGCCATACACATTGTTTCACGAAGCACAGTCAAGCATTGTCAATCGAACCAAATATTGGCAGATGGGCGAATAACGGTTTTCCTGCCTCAAAACTTTCTCAAGTTCGCTTTCCTTTTCAAATTTCTTTAAAAAAGTATTACCTTGCCTACATCGTATTTTTATATACAGTGCAACCCGCTTAGAACGAACCCACGTACAGCGAATTATTGTCAATATCGAACTCACGGAAAATTAAAATAAAAATGAATGTAAAAAGTACTTTTTATAAAGAACAACATATTGGCTATATCGAACTTTTCCCCCCGGCAAGCCTTCCAAAACGTGAAAACAATCGTCCTCTAGCCTGTCCCTTCCCCCTAAAAAAATAGGAAAGAAAGAAAATTACAAAAGCTCAAGTTGCGAACAAAATTGAGCGAAGAGAAGCGATTCAGAAAGGGAGAAAGCTAAAAAAATACACTCTGCGCGCACGCACAGAATTCGTTTTTTATCCCAAAATCGTTGCCCATGAAGACAAGCGATTCAGAAGGGGAGATAAGCTAAAAGAACAACCTCTGCACGCATGGTTTTTGCTATATCGAATTACTTGCTATATCGAACTGATCGTAGCATTTTCTGCTGTTCGTTATAAACGGGTTTGACTGTAGTGCACTCACTGGGGTGTATGAAACACAAAGCAAATCGAATATTTGTTTGATGACATACTAAGCTGCAAATTAGGGTATATATTCTACCTGAAAAATGTCATAAAAAACATTACAGTAAATATTGATGGTTTGAGCCTTCAAGCTTGAGTGTCGTCTAAAAAGAAAGATTTAATTTATAACTTGATTTAATTATATTGTTATCATTCAGTGGCGTGCACCTACCGCCTGCACGAAAATACGCTGGTTCCCACTAAGGGGTTCTTCCTTTATTTTGTACTGAGCACAATCTCCTAAACTGTTATCAGCGACGGTAGCCATGTACTACGAACCATAAAGTACTCAGGCGCAATTAATTTCACTCTGGGTTGCAGCGTCTTCTTCGTTATTCTGCATGGGCAAACGAAATACGGACGTACGTACACACTCGCACGTACGCGCACGCACGCACGCGAGCGCACGCGCTCACGCACCCGCAGATATACCGATACGCATATAAACTCGCGCATATTGCCGCACATGTAAAGCTCGGCTGCCTGTGACAACTGTCACAAGCTCTCTTTCTATCTTTACTCCCCCCTCCCGCCCCCCACCAACCCGCCACACACACACAACATACATACATACAACGGCGACCTATGGACCCTTACGTTTTCGCGATCTGTCGTTATTGCGTTGCCGTGGCAGGGACGTTGTTATTTTTATTTAAGCGGAGACGTTCGCCTGATTGCGCATCTGCTTTTAGTTTAGTTCAGGCTTCTTTTTATTCATGACATGCGATACTCGTATGAGAAGAAAAGACCATAGCGTCGCGGCACTGATCTCTAGGGCCGTGGCCCATGAGCTCCATGAGCAGACGACAGCGACGACAGCGCCTCCTTTGATCACGGCTATATAAAAGCAGGAGCGGTGAGCCGCGCGCGTGCGCAAGGCTTCTCCAGGTTTCGAAAATAACCCGGCGGAGCCCCCAGCCCGCTGGCCCTGCCGCCACGCCACGTTCGAGCGACGCTACTTTCGTTTCGCGGTGCTGGGTGTAAAATTTGTGCCTTAAAGTATTCCCAACTTGCTAAAGTGTATGAACCTCGAGACGTAGGGCAAGTGGTGATGTGACTTCGTCGAAATGCTCACCTCAAAAGACAATTAAGTCGTACGACGCGGGCGATGTAACCAAGACGCCACATGTGATGTGCCTCATGGCTACACCCGAACGAGTGACATGGCCGGACCGCCGCCACTCCGAGGTCAACTTGGATGGTGCTGCTACTGTGGACACAGCCCTCTACAGCACAACCGCCTGGGTAATTATTGTCACTCACTGGATATCTATTGGCGTTGGAGGAAAGGAATACTTCTATTCGCCTTAGGTTGTCCGTTACGGAAGACAATGCGACTAGGAATCATTTGAGCTAATGGAAGTTTTCGTGAATCATATTTTAGTGATATAGGCTGTTTGTAGGCGGCTGCAGATGGGCTTCCGAACAGACTGCGCCACGGAAATGAATATAATACCAAGCTCGAGCGTGCACCGTCTAGTGTTTACCGCCAGGAGTTCAGCAGGCTAGGTTATTAAGTCATAGAGCCATTCGCTAATAAGAACGCCGCCATTTGCTAAAGTGTCATGCGATGAAACGTCGTGGTTTCGTTTGCGTTCGCTAAAACGTCGTTCGATCGAGTGGACGCCTCCCGCTTTCATTTATGAAAAGGATGCTCGGCGTCGTTTGCTTGCCAGGCCGGTTTGCCGCCCCACGGGGGAAGCGGACATTAGGATGGAAACTGCGCGCTCGGCTTAGTGCCTACGTTGACGCTGCTCTCTAACGTTTGGAGTCTGCGGAAAGGCAGCCGCTTCCGAATGCGGCCATTGGCGGCAGTATCTGCGCGCTTGCGTCCACTTTCCAAATTAGATGACAAAAATGCGGAAAGTAATAGATGAAATACTGTAAACGACTTATTTTTCGCGGACTCAATATTTCGCGATTTAGGTCAAAGCTGAAGTTTTGGAATAATTTCGCGGGTTCTAAATTTTCGCGACTGCGGTGGGATCTCAATATACATTCCAATGTGTTTACGTGTTACCGGAATTGTTCGCGGGACCTATTTTTCGCGAATTGTAGGCGATTCGCGAAATTCGAAAATTAGGTCCTCGCGAAAATTAGGTCGTGTGCAGTGTATAGTTTTCACATGATGTCAGTCTGGTTGCCATGCCCAGGTACTAAGGGTCCAATTAATACAGTAGAAAGTATGTTGCCTCGCGCTTCCGCGAGCGTTGCCAATCGTGATATACGTGCTGTTGAAGGTTGGCCACACGTGCAAAGGACGCAATTTTTAGGTACCGAGTTACGGGTCAGTCGAAGCTATGTATTTTAGAACCTCCCTGAAAATTGTATGAACTGGTGTAACCCCAATGGATCAGCTTTCTATCTGCAATTATAACTTGGCCCTCAAAACAGTCAACGAAAATAAAAGCGACAGGTCCAAGATGTATTGTTATTTTTATGTCCTATTTGTTTAAACTTTAATTAAATATTGAAGGCTATGGAGGGTCACTTGTGCGGGAACACCTGTTTGCGTGGGCCTTGCTTTCCGCAAAACTCGCACGGCCTGCGCACTCCTTTTTCCTTTCTATTACGTGTAATGAAGTGATATAATGGTGACAGTTATTCAGTCTACTGTCCGCCAAGCCAGATTTAGTATATGAATGAAGACAAACGTCCATCTATCTATATATATATTGTTGTAAAAATGAAGACTGATTAAAATCCCAGCGTTCGGCGTTCAACGTTCATCGCCATTCGTCCTTTGTCTCGCGCCTTCCCCCTGTCCTTCTTTTCGTCGTCTTCCCCTTCGCAGCACCGCCACAACACTGCCCCCCGACAACACATGAACCTCGCCCCGAGGTATATTCAGTCGGGTTGATAGGGAACCAGCCGATCAAAATGAACTACGTGAACTTTCCGGGTTAGCAGGTGCCGAACCCGGTACACGACGTCGTTTAGTCGCTTGACAACTTCGTAGGGGCCTTCCCAATTCGGCTGAAGTTTCGGGCAGCGACCTTTGGTGCGGCGTGGCTGGTGCAGCCACACTTTGTCCCCAGGCTGGAGTATGCGACCCGAGCAGCTTCGGTTGTAGCGGGTTCTTGCACTTTCACTGCTCAGGTGCAAATGTCTTCGCGCAAAATCGTGCACACAGTTCAGTTTCGTCCGCAGGTGACGGGAGTAGTCCGAGTAGAGACATCTGCGTGTTGTCTCACGCGATGGAAGCACTGGCGTGCCAAAAGTGATGTCCGCAGGCAGCCTTAGCTCCCGGCCCATTAACAACATCGCCGGCGTGTAGCTTGTCGCAGTATGAACGGCTGACCGGTAGGAAAGTAGAAAGAATGGAATTAGAGTGTCCCAGTTGTCCTGGTGCTCGTCAACGAAGAGCGAAAGGTATTGCTTGAGTGAGCGGTTGAGCCTTTCTACCATGCCATTCGACTGAGGATGTAAGGGCGTGGTTCTCGTCTTCCTAACTCCGAGTGTCTCACACATGCTCTTGAACACTTGCGACTCAAAAGTCCGACCCTGATCAGAATGAATTTCCAGTGGTACCCCGTATCTTGGAACGATGTCTTCCGTCAAGATCCTGGTTACAGTGTCTGCGTCGTACGTTCGTACTGGAAATGCTTCTGGCCATTTGGTAAAGTAGTCAGCAATGACTATGACGTACCGATTTCCCTGTGTCGTTTTCGGTAGTGGACCTACAACATCAATGGCCACTCTTTCAAACGGGACACCGACGTTGTAGGTTACCATCCTCCCTCGGTTTCGTGATGGTGGTCCTTTACGCGACGCACAGTGGTCGCACTTTTTACACCATTCGCGCACATCTCGAGTTGATCCGACCCAATAGAATCTTTCTCGAACTCGTTGTAGGGTCTTGTATATCCCAAGATGTCCGCCAGCAGGGCTGTCATGAAGTTCACGCAAGACGGTGTCGACACGGACTCGAGGTAAAATGAGCTGAAGCGTGCTGTTTCTTCCGTCTTTGCTCTCCCAGCAACGATACAGCAATCCATCCTGTAGAATGAGGGAATCCCATTGTGCCCAGTATGCTTTCACGACGCCATTGTATGGTGCAACCACGTTCCAGTTGGGTACTTCTCCCACCCGCTTCCACTGCAGAATAGGTTGCAAATTGCTGTCGTTTTCTTGAAGCACCCGAAGAACATCTGCCGTCCAGTTTGTCGGGTCTTGGTCATCTTGCTGGTGTTCTACCATCGCAGGGCACGTAGTCGTTTGGGAAGACGACAACGGTTGGCAGTCTAATGGAAGGCGCTGCTCGCTCTTCAGGCATGGGCGACAGTTGGCAGACAAGCAAGGTCGCCGCGAAAGTGCGTCGGCGTTTGCATGTCCCTTGCCGGGTCTATGCTCAATCCTGAACTCGTACTGTGCCAGTCGCTCTAACCACCTAGCTACTTGGCCTTCCGGGTTTTTGAAGTTTAAAAGCCAAGTGAGGGATGCATGATCAGTCCTTAAGAGGAACTGTGTGCCGTACAAGTAATGGTGGAAATGGGTCACGGCTTTTACAACTGCCAAGAGTTCCCTTCTCGTAACGCAGTAGTTCTGTTCTGCCCTTGTCAGAACTTTGCTATAGTAAGCAATTACTTTTTCGGAGCCATCCTGAATCTGGGACAACACAGCACCCAGACCGACGTTACTCGCGTCGGTGTCGAGGACGAATTCGCAGTCTGGTCGGGGAAATCCAAGAACTGGAGGGGCGCTAAGGGCATTCTTGAGTGTGATGAAAGAATCTTGTGCGTGTACACTCCATTCGAACGCCGTATTCTGTTCTGATAAAGCGTACAGCGGTTTGGCAATTGTGGCGAAACCTTTTACAAATCGCCGGTAGTAGGTGCACAGTCCAAGGAAGCTTTTAACGTCGCGCTGATTTTGAGGTTGAGGCCAGTTTCTGACGCACTCTGTCTTCTCAGGGTCCGTCTCCATTCCTTTTTCAGAGACGATGTGACCAAGATAATGCACTCTCTTTTGAAATAGAACGCATTTCTTGGCATTTAGCTTCAAGTTTGCCTTTCTCAGACGGTCAAATACGAATGACAAATTACAAAGTGCTCCCTGGAAAGTTTTGCCGTGCACAAGTATATCGTCCAGATACACCAAGCAAACGTCGAGCGGCAGGCCCTTTAGGACCTGGTCCATGAGACGCTCAAACGTTGCAGGGGCATTACAAAGGCCAAATGGCATTACTTTGAATTGCCACAGACCATCTCCAGTAGAGAATGCCGTCTTCTCGCGGTCTCTTGGGTCCATTTCAACTTGCCAGTATCCGCTCCTGAGGTCTAATGTGGAAAACCAGGAAGACCCCGCAATCGCGTCGAATGTGTCATCAATCCTAGGGAGTGGATAGGAGTCCTTCTTGGTGACATCGTTCAATCGTCGGTAGTCAACGCAGAACCTCGTGCTGCCATCTTTTTTTTTACCAAGACGACCGGCGACACCCACGGGCTCGATGAAGGCTCAATAACATCTTGTTGTTGCATATCTTGGATCATCTGGCCGACTTCGTTACGTTTTGCCAACGGAATACGCCGGGGCTGTTGCTTAATCGGAGCGGCATTTCCTGTATCGATGCGGTGTTGAGCAGCACCTGTCCGTCCGGTCTCCAAAGAAGAAGCAAACACATCTCTGTATTCGTTGAGTAAACTCAGGAGATGTGCTTGTTGTGCTTGATCAAGGTGGCATTTGGAGCGGTCTGCGAGATCGAGCAAGGAAGCTGGCAATTCCTCTTGTGTCATATGGACAAGATCCTTTCGTGGGGGAGTAAAGCTCACAGCACGGGACCACTTCGCTATGCGACATCCCTTCTTTAGGTGGATAGGTTTATCCGTTAGGTTGGCAATGCGAATAGGAACCTTCTCGTTGCCGAAATCGATTAGCGTTCTTGCTATAATGATTCCTGGAACAGTATCGCAAGTGGCGTCTCCTTCAGCGACCACAATACCATCCGAGCAGTTATTGCCATCCGTCACCCAGATAACGTTTTCGCTTTGTGGAGGAATCAAGGTGGACTTGGAGCATAGAAGGAATCCCCGCCGTTTTCTAAAATTGCTCGTTGGCTATACAAGATGACTTGTTCGTCACTTACGTCCAATGTGTGACTCTTAAGATCCAGCGAACAACCATTCGCCTTTAGAAAATCAAGTCCAAGGATGCATTCCTCAAATATTCCAGCCACAAAGGCAACTTGCACAAACTTTTGGGTGCCAAAAAGAAATGTAAGTTCACATGACGCCGTGATTGGTGCTGTTTCTCCTGTGACAGTGCGCAGTGAGCACCCAGAAAGGCGTTTGTATGATGTTATGGGTGTCTTTATTCGTTCATATACATCTGTTCTTACGATTGTTGCGTTGGCTCCGGTGTCAACAAGCATCTTACATGGTACACCTTGTATTTCCCCATCCACAAAAAGCCCGTCTTTGTCAGCTCGTAACTTTTGAACTTGCAGCGTTGGGACCGGCTCTCTCTTTTCTTTCTCAGCCGAGATTTGGCCGGTAAGCTCGGCTGGAATTAGTTTTCCGGAGTGGAATTGCCTTTTTCTCCTTTACTACGCCAGCTGCAATATCTCTGGATGTGGCCTTTTTGGCCGCAGCGCCAGCATGTTGGAGATGGCCTCTGATGTGGTGGCATCCCTGTTGCCTCGTGAGAAGTTTGCCGATCCGTGTTGAGAAGCGGCACTGGATGTAAAGCAGACGACGTGCCTGGCTGATAATCACCTGGCACTGTGACCCGCCGGGTGGCTCTTACTGCCCTCGTCGTTGCCTCCACCTCCATAGCTCGTGCAACAGCGTCACGCATGCAGGCAGGTGACGACAGGCGGACAAACTGTTGTACTTCGGTGTCTCTGATTGCGTCTAAAAAGTGTCCCACAGCCACAGAGTCCAGTGTCGCAGTTGTGCAGCCTTGATACGAGAGTCGCGTAAGTCTCTCGATGTCAATGGCCAGTTCAGACAACGATTCATTTCGTCCTTGTATCCGCGTTCGGAGAGTGGCGTGGTAGAGTCGCCCGAGGTGCTTTTCACCGAAGCGCCCTTCGAGGGCTTCCTCGAGCGCCTTGTAGTCGCGCTGGTTGTCAGGAGGAAGGTTCTGAAGCAGTTCCAAAGCTGGTCCTCGGAGTGTAGATGCCAGGAACGCTCCTCGCGATGCGGTTGTCCAACCGTTTAAGTCCGCGACTAGATCAAAATGCACTTGAAAGGCATTCCAGGGGCTGCGTCCATCATAGGTGTCGAGCTTAACAATCATCTTCTGCGAAGCCAAAGCCTGCTGTTCGTTAGCATCTCCCGAAGGTAGTACCTGCTGTCTGTTATCATTTTCGGTTTCTGCTGGGGCTTGCAAGGAGAGATCTGCATCGCTAGCAGTGCCTCCTTCGATCGTTCCTTCAGTAGTCTCGCCGGACCGCGATGTAGGGTGCATCGCTCCTCGAGGCCCCGTGGACTGGCGTGATGACCCGGTCCCAGGATGATGGTGGAGTTGCGCGGAAACCTCCCGACGTAGCTCTGCTAAAGCTCGCCGGTCTTCGTCTCGGTGACGACTCTGCTCCTCTCGCAAGCTGGCCAACGAAGCTTGTAGCGCGCCGATCGCTCTCATGACCAGGTCAGGCTGAGAGGTGTTGGGATCTTCCATTATCCCACTTCTGACACCAATTGTTGTGAAAATGAAGACTGATTAAAATCCCAGCGTTCGGCGTTCAACGTTCATCGCC
>JAZHYW010029127.1:0-35554 GCA_037355805.1 Ixodes ricinus | reverse complement strand
CATCATGTGCTTCGTTCAGTTGCAGCCAATAACGATGCTCAACGAGATCAAAACGGGCAGGGATGGGGATTAAACCCAGGGCCCCGGGTTGGGTCCTGCAGCGAAGCTTTCGCTACATGTGCTCCGAGCTAATGTGCTCTAGCCCACTCAGCAACCGTCTCAGACTCCCCCCCCCCCTCCCCGGTCCCCCCTTATCTAGCTGTCGTTTTCTTCATAGCAGAATACATTGACACAAGAGGAAAAAGAAACAAAGGAAAGAAGACAGTGCCTTCCTCCATCAAGCCATGGAAGAAATGTGCCAGATTAATCGCTGATGAACCAGCCTGGTACATTTCTTTCGTGGTTTGATGTACGAGGCTGTCTAGTTTCCTTTCTTTCTTCTTCCTTTGCGTGAACGCATTTTGTATGAGTAAGAAAACGAGAGTCGAGAGTCAGCGCTGTGTTGTATGTCTCTTCCACTTGTTCCTGTGTCCTTCTTGCGCCGTTCTATTCCTTCTCGTCATGCACCGACTCGTCCAACTATACTTCGCTTCACCAGACACAGCCGTCGCTACGACAAAGTATTGGACCAATCCATGTTTCTTTACGTGTTCGACCATGTTTCAGTACGTGCTCGTTGATCGCTGAACCAGTCAGAAACAGAAACGGCTCCAGTGACTTGCGCCTTTGACGCTGCTTGGTCGGTCCCATTATCTCGTAGACGAAGTAGACGCATCATTGCTACGAGTGAAATGGAGTACGGGCAATCGACACAAAGAGTTCTTGCTGCTCGACGCTGTCGCCGCATGGCTCGTGAGGATTGGTGGTGTTATCCAATGGCAGCGGGGTATGAATACAATTGTCAAATTATCTCTGTGTAACCGCACAATGTAACACGTCTTCGGACAGCACGTACTGGAGCTATTTTCCACACACGACCATAAAGAGCAACCCTAACTGCACTGCTCACCAAAAAACAAAAATGTCTAGGTATTTCAATTAGTATATATAAACCTTTAAAAAAAATCGAGTTTGCCACTGCTAATTTTTTTAAAGTATCGAAAGTGTTTTTTCTTTTGTTTTGTTTTTCAACCCGACTTGGCTCTAAGTAACTCCTGTGGTCGAGAATGCTTCCTGAAGCGCAAAACGGCGGAATTTTTGGGGGCAACGACAGGCGTTAATTCCACCTTCTTTCGAGACAGTACAGTCCACGCAGGAAAGAACACAGTCGTATATATGAAAACACCGAGATACCAAAGTGATGTACAATGAAGGAACAACAGCGTTAACAAAAATAAAGCAAGACTGACGCTTTCTTTTTTTTGTGTGTGTGGCTAACTATTGTTTGTCGACACATAAGAAGTGCAGATAGTATAGGCGCCCCCGTAACTTACTCGGAGGAAAAGCGTCACTGCGCAACACTTTGTAGATAAGCAAGGTTGTACTGCCGAATTTCCGGCGTTATCTGAAGAAGAACATTGAAGTGAAGTCCCTAGATAAGAGCTTCCTACAAGTAGCGGCATTCTTTGAATGCCGAGTGATCTAGCGCGCACTAGAGCCACTAAATGAGCTAGCGCGCACCAGCTCGGAGCACGTGGAGTGAAAGCTCGCGCTACAAAACTCAGGCCACCCAGGCATCCTAGGTTCAAACCCCACCCTGCCCGTTTCGATCTGGAGAGCATCCTACCGGCGTGCGGTCGTGTATCACTACTGCGGGGAGCACATTAAAGACCTGCAGGCTAGCGGTTGTACTGCACTGGTTAAATCCTCATCTACTGCTGAGAGACAAGTCGCCCGTCGAGGAAGACTAAGTTGTATGCTGTATAAACACACACATACCTCATTTTTTTGGCTTTTTGTTTCTTTTTTTTAGAAGAAGCGAACGCTTAATTTGTTTGGAAACTCCCCGCGGAGCCTGCTATGACCTATATACTACGTTGTGCCGGAAATGCGGCATGCGCGTAAGGTGCCGCTAGATTCCCGTTGACTGGCGTGAGCGTTAATTCTGGGTATGAACTCTGAAAATCCCTCGAAAAAGCATAATTACAGAGCTGGTAGAAGGCCCGAATGCTGACTCTCCCCGAGGTAATGTAACCGCACAGAAATCGCATGGGTGTGAGAATTCTCTCGTTTTATTATATTAAGGAAATAGTCCGCTAAATGCTTCACCTAGTAAATAAAGGACCATACGCACACACCGTAGATGGGTACTTGTTGACAACAAGGTTCTTTCTTGGCATCTTCGTTTCTTCACTTGGTGCTAAAGGATCTCATCGCGGAGCAGCTGGTGGAAAGACATGCCAGAAGTCTTCCCCGATGTTAGCGTGCAATTCGGGACACAACACAAAAATGGGGCACGAGAAACAAAACACCTTTGAGCAGCAGGGTTAACAGGGTGGAGCAGCGAGAATAGTCATAGCGCCCACATGCAGAGATATGCAACATGCTTTCTCTTGTGACGGAAAGGGCCGTATGGAAAAGAAGCGAGCGAATCCAGTCCGGCCGTGGAACAGCCAAGATTTCTCGTCTACACACGCTGATCTTTTTTCTTTCAGAATTGAACACAGCTCAGATTTTCGCTTTTATCGTATTTTGGAAATCAGCAAGGCCGAACGATAGTATCGTATTCCTCATACCCCACTTTTGTTTCCCAAGGTATATACATACATGTAGTTTTTGTCAGATCTCAACTTACGCGACACGTATGCTATGAGATAGGAAGGTGGTTATAAGAGAATGTGTTGTTACGTAAAGCTTTGTAATTACCTGTAATATTTGCAACCATATTAACCTTACCTTTTATTAAAACCAAACTTCCATCGATACTTTTTTTTCTATAAACACAAAATATATTTTGTTTTTCAGCGTGTCTCGTCTAAATATTATCCTCGATATTAAAAGCGAGTAGAAAGCTACACCCGAAACATAATATATTTACTTTTTTATACTCGCCTGAAGCGCGATTTTAAGCTTATTCACCTTTCAACAAACAAACAAACAAATGAGTCGTTAGTTGTTTATACAGCGAGGAGTTTAGTCTGCCAGAACATGGCGACACTGGAATTACCCACTGTAGATGAGAAATTTAGCCAGTGCAGTACGACCGCTAGCCTTGGGTCTTTAACGTCACCACGCTGTAGTGATACACGACCGCACGCCGGTACGATACTCATCCTCACCTTTCAAAGCGTTTGCAGCGTTGACTTCAAGCACGCGTACAAATTATTTTTGTTTTCTTCTGTTTTTATTTCCGATGTCTTCCGATTCACATTTTTACATTGCTTCCCTGCGGTATTTTTATTTAAAACACTGAATTGTTTTTACATCAGCACTGAGACACGGATGCGTGCCTTCAACAGTTTAATATTCCGGGAATCCAGGTGATAGCGAAATCCAGTTTATTCGATTATGGCCTCCAAGAATTTCGCGCGCTTTGCTCCGGCCTGCCCGAACGCTCGGCTGCCCTCCAGAAAAAGCCAGCCGAGTCAGTTCTCCTAGATCCCCGCATGTGGCGCTTATAAACCAAACCCGAAACGGAATCATAATCACCTCAAGCGCATCGCTGTGAAGTGTGAACCCGCGGCATGCAGCTTGCATTTGCATTGTTCCTTTCATAAGTCTAGAGACACGTAAATCAATATCTGCTGATTTGTAATATTTATTCGCTGCTCCAGCCTTAGCAGCGTTTAGCTGGATGACACCTCGCAATGCAAGATTTAGTGCAAATCTATGTTTGTCCTCTGCGGATACTGCCTGGGCCAGCGGAACAGGCATATAAATATTTTTGTCATCATGCATGAAAACAGCTTTCTGAGCTTCACGTACGTGCACGGACATTTGTTCCACACCTTTCGCGCTTTGAAAAATGAACCTTCAAATTTCGATCCACTTCTTCCTTGGCAAAGGTGTTTCAGCGAGAGGCGGGGAGAACATTTCGCGCTGCTCGTTCCGTAGACTGGCGAGAATGATGACGATGATAATTCGCGGCTCTTTCTTTGTGTTGTTTGGCTTGGATGCGAGGGTCACAGTCAACTTTCCGCAGGGGAGGGGGCCGGTCGGTCAGGATGGTGACGACCGATGATGATGTTCGCCCGATGGAAGTCCCCCGGGAAGTCGAATAAGAAAAAAAAACTAAAAGTTGTTCGATCCCGCTGGACACATTACGACGTTGGTTGGTTTACGATGGCCAGTGTGGCCACGTTTATTTCAAAACAAAACGACAACAAGTCAACAGTAATTTACAATACAAACTCCCAAAATTACAACCCATACTTTAGCCCCAGTCTCAACAGCCGAATCTTCCTGATCTCAAAAGCCGAATCTCCCGAGAATCCTCTCGGCAGCCCTTTTCTAGACTCGTAGGGGCCTCCTTTCCTCCAGAGACGGACCAATCACTTCAAATTTGTCCATTGTCACGTGGTACACTCTTACCCAATGATCAGCGAGCTGTCAACGTGACCCCCTCCGACACCTCAACGGTCAAACCCAAATTCCTTGTAGAGTCACTACATGCTTTCGCTGCCGTCTAGCTGGCGCCACACAGTTAAGTTATTGCGTCGATTAAAAGCGAAGTTTCTACACTAAGCGGCGAAATACGCCGGACACAAGCACACCCGCTTAAAAGCCACAAGCGCGGACAGAAGTACCGCTGTCCCGGCGCCCCAAACTGACACCCAATCCGTTTGTTAACGACCGGGGTCCGACTCTTCTCTACCGAGCCCCGCGCGGCTGCTCGAAGCCCCCCGCGCGTGAGAGCGGACAAGACGACTCCCCGTTCATGCTATCCCGCGAGCGTATCCCCCCCGCCGCGGGTCTGCAAGCAAACGCCCAAAAATGCCGACACAAACATAGGCAGATAAAAAAAACAATGCCGACGCAACTGTAGAAAGATAAACTTTTCTAAAACAAATCTTACTTATTTCAAACAAAATCCTTCGTTACTTAACACCTCCCCACCAAGAATGTTGCAAGTACACTTGCTGTTCGCGCAACATCTGTCCCCCTTTCCGAGACAGTCGCGTAGCATACAAAAACAAAAACAACAACAAAGGAGCTATACCCCTCGCGAAAAGACCTGTTGGGCGACAGAGAAAACAAACAAAACAAACAAACACAGCCCGGTGAGACCCAAACCCGCACGTTCCAGATTCCACCATGACCAGTATTTATACAAAAGCAGAAAAAAAATTAACTGTGGCTGCAGGCAAGCAAATCCGAAAACGCCAGCAGAAAAAAAAGTTTGCTTTACCTAATTTATACTTGAATCTGTTTCTCCAGACCTGCGCGTTCCAAAGAGCTCGCAAACCCTGCCGCAGGTCCGCGAGCCAACGCTCTCTCTGGTCATGGTGAACCTCGGAGAAAACGGGAAAGGGACTCACCCACTGTTGTCTGGCGACATCCAATTAGCTGCTCCTCCAGTCGCCGCCACCCACTTGCCGCAGTGTCCCCACTCGGCCTGGCGATCGTGCCCGTCGTCTGGAAGCCTCGGTTCCTTCTCCGTTCACCGAGAAGAAGAAAAAAACATCACAAAAAAACGCACAATTCTTCGGCACCACAACGAAGGTCAGCACTGCAGCGACGATCTCGTCTCTCCTCTTGAGGCCTGCCCAAGATACTCTGTCGCCGCTCGCTGGGGATGCTTCGCCGGTCCGCAGGTGAAGCCACAGGCCGTCCTGTTCTCCGACGTAGATGACGCCCAGGACCACCTGTCAGCTGCCACCACTCCTTTTGGGTAACTGTACCCCCCGGGCTTCTCACGTAGATATTGCCACGGTCCTCACTCCGGCAGGAGCGAGCCTTGTCCGCAGTCCAGCAGACGCCACGACTCTTTTGGGTAACTGTACCCCCCGGGCTTCTCACGTAGATATTGCCACGGTCCTCACTCCGGCAGGAGCGAGCCTTGTCCGCAGTCCAGCAGACGCCACGACTTCTTTGGGTAACTGTACCCCCGGGCTTCTCACGTAGATATTGCCACGGTCCGCGCTCCGGCAGGAGCGACCCTTGTCCGCAGTCCAGCAGACGGGACCCTTGTCCGCAGTCCAGCAGACGCGACCCTTGTCCGCAATCCAGCAGACGAAACACTTGTCGCATAGAGCCCAGGTACGCTCCGCCTGCCTCCGTTGATGCCGTCGTTTTCGCTCACCGCCCGTCGCAGGAAGTCAGCAGGATCCTGTCGACTGCGCCAGTCAACTTTCCGCAGGGGAGGGGGCCGGTCGGTCAGGATGGTGACGACCGATGATGGTGTTCGCCCGATGGAAGTCCCCCGGGAAGTCGAATAAGAAAAAAAACTAAAAGTTGTTCGATCCCGCTGGACACATTACGACGTTGGTTGGTTTACGATGGCCAGTGTGGCCACGTTTATTTCAAAACAAAACGACAACAAGTCAACAGTAATTTACAATACAAAACTCCCCAAAATTACAACCCATACTTTAGCCCCAGTCTCAACAGCCGAATCTTCCCGATCTCAAAAGCCGAATCCCCGAGAATCCTCTCGGCAGCCCTTTTCTAGACTCGTAGGGGCCTCCTTTCCCTCCAGAGACGGACCAATCACTTCAAATTTGCCCATTGTCACGTGGTACACTCTTACCCAATGATCAGCGAGCTGTCAACGTGACCCCCCTCCGACACCTCAACGGTCAAACCCAAATTCCTTGTAGAGTCACTACATGCTTTCTTCGCCGTCTAGCTGGCGCCACACAGTTAAGTTATTGCGTCGATTAAAAGCGAAGTTTCTACACTAAGCGGCGAAATACGCCGGACACAAGCACACCCGCTTAAAAGCCACAAGCGCGGACAGAAGTACCGCTGTCCCGGCGCCCCAAACCGACACCCAATCCGTTTGTTAACGACCGGGGTCCGACTCTTCTCTACCGAGCCCCGCGGCTGCTCGAAGCCCCCGCGCGTGGAAGCGGAAGACGACTCCCCGTTCATGCTATCCCGCGACGTATCCCCTGCCGCGGGCCTGCAAGCAAACGCCCAAAAATGCGGACCCAAACATAGGCAGATAAAAAAAACAATGCCGACGCAACTGTAGAAAGATAAACTTTTCTAAAACAAATCTTACTTATTTGTACATTACTTAACAGTCACCAAGCGCCCAACAACAACAGTATCCTCCCGGCGAATGCAACGAACCTGAGGAGCGCAGCCGGCGCGCGAAAAATCACGGAGGCCATGGTTCGATGCAGTGCTGCAAATCTACATATTAAAAAAAGAACGCGCGTGCATTTTTTTAGGACATTGTAATTTTTTTTAGTCCTCTCGACAATTTTAGTAAACATATACATAGAACTCGCGTACAATGATATAAAATACGATCTCGCTCTGGGCACGCGCCAGACTCTGCTTCAGCATACCTGGCAAGCGGGATAAGCCACGACCCCAACGAGCCAATCACAGCTTGGAGCGAAGCACGTGGAAAGGTGCATATCAGCAAGCATTCCTCCCGAAGAGAGCTGTCACGTGCTTCTCTCCGCCGCTCCGATTGGCTCGCGTGGGCGTGTAGTGTCCGCACTTTGCCAAGTGACGCTTTACCAGAGTATAGGGTATTCACTGGACGCCATACTTGAAGGCGATGTTTGGAGCAACGTCATGAGAACAACTCAGTTCTGGAACTCCGCTCCGGAGGGGGTTCCCTTGCGTGGCGCCTCGTTAGAGGGCGCGCTCCGCATTAATACTCGCTATCATCATCATTGAGGGCGCGGTTCTGGCCTTTTCTAGCGGATAACAAGCACCAGACAACTTTCAAATTGTTTCGCTGCTGTTGGTAGTCACATTTTTACTTTTTACTGGCGAAAGGGCAAAACTAACCCAAAACCATGCTGAACCCGAGGGATCTCGGGACTCAAAAAGCAGCCGCGGAGCAGTAGCAGACGAAAACGCGTAGATTAACAAAGCCGGCAGCGCCACCTAGCTGCAAAAGAATCGGACACGGTTTCGACCCCTCCAATGTACAGCGTTTATGGGAAGTTCCATAACTGAGTTGATCTTAGTAACGGTGGTTTGGAGCGCATACTGAGAAGGAGCTCACACTTGGTGGCCTGCTAAGACCGGCAATCTTGATGGTGTGGAATGGAGGTTGCAAACAAACAGTGGAAGCTCGCCGTCAGCACGCGCTCAGCAGCCGCGCACACAGGAGCAGGATAATGAACTATACTTCGTCTCACCTTAGTATGGACTATTGTTAGCCGCGCGTGCTAAAAGCGCAGAGCTAGTCGCTTTGAATGAAGCCGCGGTGGCTGCACGAGCGCTCGTGCAGCAAGTGCTCTAGTCAAGGCAGTCAAGGCTGGCCGCTCGCGCTAGCACAGCCTTCGCTGTTAGTCCATGCTAGGGTGAGACGAAGTATAGAGAGGGCGCTTTATCGTGTTTGTTGTCCCCGCAACCCGGTGTTTACTAACATAACATGACAATAAAATTGAACCGCGCCTAGCGCAGTCTAAGCACGAGCGTTTCGCACCGGCTTCGTTTACATGGACGCGTCAATAGCGCATCGGATCGGATCGGATCGGATCGGATTCGACCCGATCCGATTCGATCCGCTGGGACGGGTGGTTTGAGATGGTCAATTCGAATCGAGACTCTCTATGTATACGCTAGCGGATCGAATCGAGTGCTCGAGCGAGAGATCACGGGAGCGCTGCATTGCATGCCGCTAGGCAAACCGGAAACTTCGGAAACAATCGAAAGGTCACGAGGTTTCCGTTGTGATCCTTCGACACGAGGTATCGCCACTGGTCGATCCGAATTCATGTAAAGGCAGTGATTGAAGTGGATTAGATTCGCTAACTGGATCCGATGCGCTGCTGACGCATCCGTGTAAACGTAGCCACGGACCAGTGCTTCAGTTGCACGAGGAACTGTTTTCGAATCGTCATCTTCGATTTCTGGGATCAAAAACAAACAATAAAATACAGTTTGTTGTCCGCGCAGTTGAAGCGTATACCGATAGAGGCGTGACTGTTTGATCTCCTCTAAAGCCTTTAGTCTCCTCCCCTATGGTGCATGTACCGAAAGGAAGGTCGTACTTCATACTGTTGTGCGCGCGCTTTCTCGGTATGTTCTTTCAAGTCGTCGGGGAGTTTAAAAATACAGAGTTTAAAAACGCGCCTCTTTTATCGCACTTCGTATCAGTTTCACAAATTGGGGAGTGCGGTGGAAGGGCGTAAAAAAATCAAAACTTCACTCCATATGGGGCATCAAATTACTTTTTCTTGAAAGACAGTGCGTGCTTTGTTGATAATCTACCCCAAGGCCTCATCGAATGCATTACAGTTACGGACAGCTAAAGAAACGGCTGTCTTGTCGCGTCCACGGTTCGTGCTTCCTTCTTTATCAGGCTAATCTCACTCCCTGCGGAGTGATGACAAAACGCACAAAACAGGCCACGCTTAGTTTTTTTTTTTTTTTTTTTTAATGTTGTCGCTGATTAGAGCAGCATTAGGGAAATGCACTGCCAACATTCTTGACGGCGTTAATGTCACTATAAAAAAGTTTGGCTAAATCGTGTAAAAAAAATCTCCGGAATTTTTATTAGCTAATACTGCGATCTCGACCATTGGCTGCCCAGTGATAATAAGATTCTCGGGCCCGGCCATGCCTTGTGTTTCTTAAGCTGTCAATATACCATGGCAACGTTAAGAAAAGCAATAACAACATTCTCAATGGCGTTGTCGTTCTCGGAATATTTTGGCTGAATCGTTTCGCATAAAATTCCCCCTAAAACGTATTGTTCTACAAGAAAGTACCATCTCGTTTCGCCACACTCCAAAGACCGGTTCCGCGAGGCATTACATGGTGGTTTCTGCATCTATTATAGTTCCAAACAAGAAACGCTGCGCACACGCAAATCGTGCTAAGTGGTCCATTCTCCGCTTTTGGAGTTAAACCCCTTTGTTCTCACTTCAAGCCCGATAACGCCGTTCCGTTACTACAACCCCTTCCTCTCCACCGTTCACTCTCTCCACTTTCATCACCTTTCGACGCCATCAGAGACAAATCAAGGTGAGTAAAACTACCGCGCTCCGTTTCACCTGATACCGTAGAACCCAGTGGACGCTACCAGCCATCACATCCAATCCAGCGCTGTATACGTTGCACGTGACTTCGCGCAACACGCGTACGCTGCGCCACTCTCGAAGATCACGTTACAGCCACATGACATTGGATTGGTCCCGATAGCTGGTAGAGTCTGTTCCAGTCAATTGTAGAGGTGCAGCGTAGTGTGGGCGGCACACGTAATTGGCTTCCCAGAGAAAATACCGACTCCCCGATACGAGCACCCCCCCCCCCCCCCCCCCCTTTCCCGGTCACTTCCTCTACACTAAACACATTGCACACTTTCATCGCCATAGCAACGCCAACCGTTTCACGTCCTAAATCTCGACCTCGTGCAGCGCCACGGTAATTAATTTCGTCAAATAGAAAAAATGCTAACTTAAAAAAAAACAGTTGAGGCCTCAATATGGCAGCCTAAAGTGGAAAAGTTCGATCGTTGGAGCGAACGTTAGGCTTATAGAGTTTCGTGTCCGATCGCGAGCGTCCCCACACAACTCGTCGTTGAGTTTTAATTAGCGATTTATTAGAGAAGAGGACCGACGAAGCGTCAGTCGTAGAGATTTCGAAATTATTTGGAGAGGCAGCGACTATGTAAGTTGCCCGAGAAAGAGGATGATGATGAGACCCGAGCTCAGATTGGAAGGGGTGGGCGCAAAGTCATTGTCTACACTCACTGTTGGAACGCGTTCGAACACAGGCGTCCGGTGTTCAAACGCAAGACACAGCGCGAACAGTGCACTGTGATTGAAGGGATACAGTGGGCATATAAGATAAAGGCAGTTTGCGCTCTACCCATTATCCTTCAAAACAAGGCTCGGCACTGTGACATCCGTGCGTGCACTCATCTCTTCCTCTCTCTCTCTCTCTCTCTTTCATTTTCTCTCCTACTACTCCGGAACAATTTAAGCAGAAAGATTGAAATAGAACCGACGCAGAGGTTCTCGGATAAAGGAATTAACGTTGCACTATGCTTAGGTTGAACGGATTCAGCGGCGTTCCAACAACACAGTGATTATAGGCTTTAGTTGAGCTCGTTGATACACATCAGTGATGGGGTCAATTCGAAGTTACGGAAACAAACGTATAAAGGACGTGATAAGGAAAGAACTGCGTTTGTTTCCTTAAGTTCAAGCTGCCCCATCATCAACAAATTAATATTCGCAATGCCGAACCAGAAAGTATCCTGCTTTTTTCATTACCATAAATACGGTTAAAGATGCGCACAAAAAGACAGGGATATGGAAGAGAAACACGCACAGACAAAAGACAATCGCATACTCTGCCAAATCCCACATGTACTTGATGAGGGGGGACGTAGGCCATAGTTCAGCGCACACCAGCTCGGAGCAGTGCGAATGGTGAAAGCGGCGTTTGGCAACTTCCGGTTCTTTAGGAAATTTTTGTTTCACTGTTGACAAACGACGAAAATGAGCTGCAAACCTGTGCAAGCATAATTCTGAAACCTCCAGGCTGTAGTTTTCAAAACCATGCATCAGACAGGCTTGCAGATCATCGTTGTCGTTTGCTAACAGCTAAACAAAATTTCCTAAGGAACCGGAAATTGCCAAACGCCGCTCACCTATTGGAGTGAAAGCCAGCGGCAGAACCCAGGGATGCTGGGCTCAATCCCACCCCCGCCCGTTTCGATCTCGATGAGCATCGTACCGGCGTGCGGTCGTGTATCACTACTGCGTGGTGCACGTTAAAGACCCCAGGCTAGCGGTTTGTACTGCACTGGCTAAATTGCTCATCTACAGCTGGGAGACTCGTCGCCCTTGGAGGCAGACCAAGTTCTAGGCTGTATAAACATACACACAACCCAATTTTGTACTTTGATGAAAGGCTTTTCACGACCCCTTTTTGGCTTGGCTGAATCCGAGTGCCTCCCTCGAGGTCGAGTGCCACTTCGTTCTTGTGTGGCCTTCGCTCGAGCTGATTCCGCCGGTTGTACTTCTTCCTTTCTTTTCTTCCTTCAAGTACTGGTGATTTCCAGAGTGTCTCTGCATACGTGTCTTCCTCTGTCCCCATTTTTTCCTGTCCACCTTTAACCATAAATGCTCCCATAAAATGCAACGATGAACAAGGTTGCATCTTACACTGCGGAAGATATACAGGAAGAGGCTGAGTGGAAGGAGGACGCTAGGGAAAGCTCCAGCCCTGTAGCCGAGCTTTGGATGGAATGACGGTGAGTAGCGGCGCTGCCTCTAGCTCACTCTTCGAACAGGTTTGGAACACCGGACGCCGGCTTTTGCATTCGGAACGCTTTCTGAACAGCGAGCAGAGACTAGTGCAGCCAGATTTGCCCACTAATCATTCCAGCCAGAACTCGGCACTTCAGCGTCGCACTCTCTTCTCCCTCCTTGCTGGGCGCATACGTACACTAGATGAAACAGTACGGGAATGCAACATTGAGGCTTTTTCGCATGTCGCTTAGACAGGTGTTGATGAGCACATTATTATGCCGCCTACTACTTTTACAGCAGTTACGTTTGACCGAGGTCAGACTTATTGCGGTTAAGAGTGCCCGACGGACAATATAAAAACTGCATTTGCTTAATTTAGGTTAGCAGTTACTGCCAGCGATAGCCTAGGTAGATGGGCACCTGAACCGCAGTTAAGTCTAACCTCACTCACACTCAACTGCGTTGAAGGGTGCCTACGTAGACTGGGGTATTAGTCACTGGGTGCCAGGAGTATACCCGCGATGGCTTGTCCGTGCTAGCTCTGTCGTGACGAGATGTCGCCAATCTGCTCCGGGTTCGAATCCGCCAGGTTCGGTTTTTCCAAACTTTGAGCGCAGTTGGACAAAGTTCGACTGAACTTGGACGTTTTTTATTACTGCGTGCGCGAACCTTAAAACGCACTTACACCACCTCGGCGGGGGAAAAAGGGCAATATTTTTTTCGGTATATTGTTTTATTCATAAACAAACCAAAGCATTACAAGTATATATGTTCACTTCTATTATGTGTGAGCAATAGCCGCGGATACACGAATGCGACCGTGGCGCATCGATTGAGATGGGATGATTTTGATAAGGCAGAAGAGGAAAAAGCAGAGGGATCAAGCGAGTGTCATTGGTTCCCTCTCAATTGACGCGCTACAGCATTCCTGTAAGCGAAACCGTTGGTAATCCTTTTATAAAACATGATATAAACTAATTTATACGTTATTTGCACCCCAAATATTAATTATTTTTTGTGAAGAAATTGGGAAACTGTTTATAAGACAAACTTGTCGGAGTTTGCTAAAAATCTGACGGTCCGTCGAAACAGCCGAACCTCGGCTCCGGCTGAAGTACGCAACGTCCCTATGTCACGACCTGTAAGTTCGAGACTGACTAGGCAATGTCCATTCTGCTCTCCGTACCTTTTACACTCGGGGCAAGAGTAAACACAAATCTTCTAGACGTAAGGGGAGAAGCGTTACTGACCACGCACGCGGCAATATAACCAGTTTCTGTGTTTTTTGATCCATCCTAAGAACTCTGAAAAATACACCCCGGTAACATTTTTGGCCAATTCAAATTCATCACAAACCTCTCTCTCCCCCCCCCCCCCCCCCCCCCCCACACACACACACACACACGCACACACACGCACACAAAAAAAAATTTCAGAGGTTAATGGTCCTGGAAAAATTCAAGTACAGTCACAGTTATCATTCGAACCTCGGACCATTGTCAAAAGAGCTCTTAACACTTATCTTGTCAAGGTTCATTCAGGACAACAGGTCATTGTACTTTCGGGTCTCGACGAAAACTCACCATTTTAGTTTCTAGTTTGGGCCATACTATTTTTTTCTTTAGAGGAAGGAGAGGTTGTGTTTTTGTAACAGTGAACGATACGGACCATGCAGATTGCACAAAACAGGGAAGAGGGGCAGTTGAAACTTTACTACATTTTTTACCGCTCCACCTCGCGCGGCCGCGGGGTAGGTTGATGGAATAGATGGGATGAATACCTCCACGAATTTATTAAGGTATCCACGTTTATCGAAGCAACACCTGTGCGCTACTTTTGTCGTGGGACAAAATTAAAATTGCGAATGACGATGGCACTAACGCCGTCTCAGGTCAACAAAAATTAATTGATGCAACCGTTTAATTTTTTTATCCTAGCATTTGTTTACACCCGAAAATATTCATTTATTTATATTTAATAAGTGAAAAACACTGCAAAATTATACTCCGAATTTCAGACGGCATACTTCACTCATTCCGTAAGTACTGTCTTGAGTTCGTCGTTCGCAGCAGGCCGCTCGAGGACCGAAGTTGTCATCGCAAATATTTCAGAAACAGCCGATTGTCGACAAACATTTGTCATGCTAAGTATAAAATTTAGCTCTATATCTATTTTTGTGGACATTTAAATTTCAGGTCCTATTTCTGATCGATCGTTCTTTTGGAGCGAAATCCAGTCCCATGTATACTTCCATGACAACGTTCCTAACCCCGGTTTGTTTGGCCGGTGACGTCACTCTTACGGGGTCAATTGCATGTGCTTGCTGGCACGTGCAGAGAAACTTGGCGTAGGCCAGTCGCCCTCCTTGCTAGCATCTATAGGCCAGATCGGATTTGTTGCTTCTGGCCACACCACGAAGCAGATGACCAACAAGGGTAGTCCGAACCGCTGGTCGGTCATCACCGATGTGAGTGACCTGACGGTGTCTTCTGGCTATCGCTGATGTCTTGCTCGGCGTCGTCCGGATATTCCCAATCTCCATCACCGTGCTGATTAATCATCGCACAAGCAACTACGTATATCACCACACGCGACCACAAGTGATTGCCGAGGCCCAGGTGCTGAGGACGCCAAAATGACCGAATGCACAACACTTGAGTACTTCAACAGGCGAGGCTGTCGCGTTGAAGCTATGAAGTGGCAAAGTTGGATAACCACGCGAGCTTTGGCTGTGAGAATACCGGCAATGTCATGAGTTTGGCGGATATCCCAAGAAGCATTGCGCTCCCCGCTGACTTATTTCTGAAGGCTTCCAGAATTTGGGAACAAAATATAGCCATCCACTCAAAATACGAGTGGTTTATTATCATTAACGGATATTATGAATCGCATTAAACCTATTTCGGGAAATCTTCTTGCGAATATTTTGAGTTGTAATGTTGTAAGAATAATGCGAGACCTTTAGGCACAAAGAAAAACGAATACACACCCATGAGCGTTTGACAAGACTTTCGCTGAAAGACGTGCAGCGCCATCCGCGGCGCCGAAACGAATTTCTGCGAACTCGCTGTATCGAACCTTCTGTAGCAGGCGACAAAGAAGCGAGCTAACCACTCGCACTTTCTCTCTTCTCTCTCTCTCTCGTTTTCTCGCTGACTTTCTTTGGCGCTACGTGGTAGATGCCGCGTGAAGCAAACGCGGGCAAGATCGAGCGGCAATACAGGATGTTCCCGTAATTCATTGCGCGCCCGCGCGCAGCCTCTTGAGATTTTTGCAAATGGCGTGGAATGGTGTACGCACAATTCCTAGGATGTGTCACGAGTCTCTAGCGCGCATAAAACGGTGCGGGTTGGAGGAGAGGCTAATCACTAACGTCATTTCTCAAGGGCAGAATAATCTCTCACCGCATTTACAGTTTTCAATTTGCTGGGAAGGCTTATTTATTATTAATTATTTTACGCATTAAAATAGCATCCCAAACTTCTAACTAGGCCCAGCGGGAAACAACAAATCACACTTGTGCTAGACTAGTCGTGCGGAAAGCTCGCGTAATTAAAAAAAAAGAGTTTAGGTTTTTGGAAGAACGTTGCTATACCGCCCCACTTTGCGAGCTAGTGACGCAAAAAGTAAAAACTGAAACCGAGAGTAATTTCATTTTGAGGTTGAGAGCGCAACTCGCCGCGTAAACTAGCGCGTAACAACGCAATATCGCTGGACTCGAACATATGCATACCATATTACTCGGTTTCGTTTACCGCCAGCGCGAGGAAACAAGTTGAAAACAACTCCGAGTGCATCGTCTCCACTAAATCATTTACCATACACAACGAAGAAGAAAAAATAAACGAATGCAAAGTTTCTTGAATTTACGCGTCTTTTGTTTTCGTGTTCTTCCGCGACATTAATAACATCTCGCATTAATTATTCACCAGAAACTAGAAGAAATGCTTTTAAATAGAAGCCTCACACATCTTTTCTTAAAAAACTGTTGTTCTCTTCTATAAGCTGCAAGAACAAGCTCTCGATTATCGATCATGAAGTAATTTCGTCCACGTTTTGGTTGCCCACGCTCGCACGCACATTCACTGAACCTCATTTCCATAAACAGGGAAAACGGGATCGGCTCTTGGTCACAATCAATCATTTCTGCAAACCACAACAACTACAAAAAAAAAAAAGAACGATGGTTGACGCGAAAAATGTTTTTCGGAGTAGAAATATAAGAACATAACTTAGCCAGCGGAAGAAGGTGTGAGATGAAAGAAAATACATATCTACCCCGCAGGATTCCGCACGCTGATCGAAGGTTGTGGAAGATATATTATTCGATTATGTTGTCTTAGAATATTCTCGAAAACTGCTCACACTGTCGGATAATTAAATGATAAAAAAAACTCGTAGACAAAAAGACATGCCTTCAGGACGCGAGGCGCGCACCTTCCTAAGTAGCATAGCTTAGTTATTTGTTGTGTTTCTCGTATTTATTCATTAAAACAACAGTTATTACCATGCTTCACCTTAGCGTTTTACTCGAGTACTCCAGACTCGGTCGGCTTTTAGATGTTGAAACACCTGTACATAAATCGAACGGAGAATCGTTCACATGTCCCAACTATCAAAATTAAAAAAAAAATACATTTTTTTAGGCCACAGGCACGTGTTTGCAATTGTATAAATTTAAAAAGAAAGGTTTTAACGGCACTATATTTTGGATTTACGTGCGATAGTTGCGCTCGTTTCTCGAAAATACCGCGAAATAAGTTTTATATATTATTTATTTATTTTATTTATTTGAAAATACTGCCGTCCCAGGAGACCCTAGCAGGAAAGGACACAAAATACAAGAGAATTTCTAACATCATAATTGGCACTTGAAGGTCAAAGCATTCACATAAATGCTATAGAACAAAACATACACGTAAATGCCATTGAACACAATTCTCTGCTTCCATTTTCGTACGAATTTCGCTTGATCTTTTGCACATCTGTTCATCCCTTACGTATCTACATGTGCGTGTGATTCAACCCTTTTCAAGGAGAGTTCTACGTATGCGCGGGACCTCTGCACGCAGCGGGCAAAGCTTGAACTACGGCTGGCATGCGGAAAGTGAGTTGCACCACCCTTCCTGCCCACCCCTCCCCCCCACCTTCCCCTCACCCATATGTGGTCGCACTTGCAGGTTTCGCCGCTTGGTGTCGCCTTTATGTGCAAAGAAAGTCCACCACATGCGCTAGAAACGCTATCGACTTTATTCATAATGCTAAATTTCTATATATAAACTAAGCAATGCACAAGACAAGAAAGCTCAAAATCAATCGAAAATAAGTAATCCTCAGAATTTGACTCATAAAATAATTAAGCAAAAATAATACGTGTGCGATATAATAAATACATGTGGTTACACCTCAAATGCAGCAAGAAAAACGAATGGATAGATTGAAAAAAAAGTGTATATGAATCGCCCGCTTCCCTACTTTAGATTACATCGCCACTTAGAAGCGTGGGGCTTTGTAGCCTGACTTGCGGAGCATAATATACTTCGGCCGCGCTTGTGTCAGTATGCTCTTGTACAGCGCGTGCCATTCAAATTCAAACCGTGCAGACCACTCTAGTCATTCACAGAAACACAGGGCGCGGTGAGGCCCGATTGTTAGCGCTCCACAGCAAATCAGATTGCGGAATTAGATTACAAGATTAAGAACGCAATAAGAAAAAATATGAAGGCGCAGGAAGCGGGAGCGTCGTAATAACCCATGCCTTCTGAAGCTGTGGCCGACTAGAGTCTCGCTTTTTTACCGGGCCGTAAATACTCATTAACAGACTTCTCCCTTCTCCGGCTCTCTTCGGGGACTCCGAGCAACGGAAATGCGGTTTTGACCGAGGCGGATGTCACCGCATCAACACACACAAAAAGAATAGGACTACCGGAACGCGGAGCTCAAACTCTAGACGGCACGGTCCCCGGTGGGGAGGATACACCGTATAATGATGCACGCGAGAGAACGCGCCGTATTTCATTTCAGAAAGGAGCGGCGCACTCAGCGCGCAAAGACAGAATCCGCGACGCAGTATATACTTGCCATATGGGCGACCTTAGCGTTTCCGGGGAAGATTTCGGTGGCCTTTGTCGTGTGCATCGTGGCGCTTATATTTGTCTTTGTGTATACGTCTGTCTGCGTGTGGTTCTCCATGCACGTCTGTATAAGAATCTGCGCACACAAAACGTGTATACGAGAGAGAAATCCTCGGGACGAACTTTGTAGGGCACATTTATCTGAGCGAACCAATCTAAAACACGTAAGAGCCGCACGCTTATCGTTTCACTGGAGCATCTTACCAGGATAGCCTGCACGTTCATTTTTTGGTTCGAATTGATACCCTCGACTAAACTGGCCCGCAAAAGGTCGCCGCGTTGGGATCCCGTGTTCATAATCTAGTTCCGAGATCACGTCTCTATATGCTGATTGAAAGTCTAAAAAGCACAAGCAAAGCAAAGACAATAAAGGCACAAAGACGACAGGATGGGCGCTTACTCATAACTGATTTTATTAGAAAAACATCGTCACGTATATACACAAACTCTTTGCCACACCTGCAATACAACGAATCACCACTCTCACAGGCAGCTGTCTAGTAAAGTTATTTTTAGAGCAGAAAAGAGAAGGCATGCTAACGGAATTGTCATATTTCCTTTTAATGTAAAACGCCTATATAATCTCCTCTCTCTCTCTCGGTTTTATCTTTTGCTTTTCTTAAAAACTTTGTTGCAGCCAAAAGAGGTCATAACTGATGATGTTTTTTCTAATAAAATCAGTTGTGAGTTAGCGCCTGTCCTGTCGTCTTCGTGCCGTTATTCTCCTTTTGTTTGCGCTTTTTAAACCTTTAAATGAGTATCAACCAACTCGCCCAAATCCAAGTTTTAATCCCTATATGCTGCCTACCGAGCAAGCAAAGCATCAAGTTGCCAGGGTCTCGGCTAGTTTTCACACCTTATGTTATGATAGCCGTCTATCGGCAAGGTTTCGTACGCCTGTCTCCGGCTGTGTTCCTGTGTAGGTCGTGGGCCGCCAAATTTAGCGGGGAATCACAGTGTCCCGAGACATTGTGACGTCACAGTGTAACGTGAGACGAATATTCCATCTAAATTTAGCGGCTGGATTTTCTCGCTCCATTTAGACGGGAACCACATTGTCACACGACACTACGATGTCACGTGAAGTCACAATCCCCCCTCAAACTTGTGGGAAAATTAATTCGCTGAAACCTTCGATAATTTTTCCTCTAGATTTAGCGTCAATTTTGTGTCACGGGACGTATATCGCGTGAGTATCAACTGACGTCGTAACCAATAATACCATGACAAGTGAGCGTAGGTATTGATGGACACTGACGTCACGGACTCCATCACTCGTGTGACACCGTGACCCACGGTACACGTACGCATCACGTGACGTCACAGTTTCACATCAACACCGTCGGCCCAGCTTAGCGTGACGCAAGTCCGCAATGTTTAAACGCGGCAGTGTATCTCCGTCCAGCAGAGTGTGGAGAGCATCGGCTATCGACGCAGTTCATTTGCGGATCGCGAAAACCGGTTATCTAATGGACGTACTACAGCAGCTTCGCATTGGCGCTCTGTTTTCATCCTCAAACATAAACAACTCGAAATCCCCCACGCACAATTGCAGAGTGAAAAACACTCGAAATTTGAGAACGATCGGCTTCGAGCAAACGACACGCTTAAAAATAAAGCCACTCAATTTTCGATACGGCGACGCCAGCGACCAAACTAACCGAACTGTTTGAGAGAAAAATAATTAGGGGGACATATTTCAAGCCCGCCATGCGGCAGATTTGACTCGAGTCATTTTCCGAAAGAAATGGGAAATCCAATGCCCCCCGTTATTTGGAACTGGAGGACGCCGATTAAAGGCACGATAAATATTCCGAGCCTGAGGGTTATTTCGCGAGAAACTCGAGTCCTTTAAGAATGAGAGAGAACATTGCCATCAAAGGAAAGAGAGAGTCATCGATGTCCAGTTTTACGAGCCTGCCTTGTGTGTGTGTGTGTGCCTTTGTGCGTGCGCGTGCGTGTGTGTGCGCGAGCGTGTGCGTGTGTTTGCATGTGTGCCTTCTTTGTTGTCTCTTACACGATCCTGTTCGGCTTCTGAGACGTATCAAACTCGCAATTTATTAATTGAAGTGCCGTGTTGTTGTTGTGTTTTTGCGGGGGAAGGATAATTATATGACAAGGCGGAGCTCCAAAAATCTCATCGAATTGCGGAGAAAAAATTTTTTTTACTTTGTTTGATGAGTTTTGTTCTTTTTTTGAGGGTTGGGGGGGGGACATGCCGTTGCATTTGTAGTCTTTCAGCGCACGAGGAAATTTTCTTTATTGCGACAGCTAGATTCAGGTCGTGTCAGAAAACGCCTCTGGCGTACGTTTTTGGTGTTTTTCTTTGCTCTGTAAGTTTCGGCTTGCGCAGTTCCACTCGCTTATTACGGCCTTCCGCCTTCTTGACGCACTATTTTTTTTATTTGTCCGAACAATCCTAGACTATGTGCGAAAACTGCCGACTAAATTCATGTTTCGTTTTGACAGGACACTAATGCGATCTGAGACTGTTCGCAATAAGGGATGGAATTCATTAACGATGAAATCGAACTAGATACTGCGAGTTCTGTTTCCTGCAGAACACAGAAACGGCGAACAGTATCGATTCCGGCGAATGGCGAAGGTTATAATACGATTAGTTCTGTCAAAAATGTGATTTGGGAAGGCACAGTGAACAAATGAAACGTCCTGCCTGTTGTTCCGGCGTACATGGCATTTTTCTTGTTTATATTTTGAGCTCCGTCATTCGCTGGGATCCTCCTAGGGTTCTGAGTGATTGGCTGTCTACCTGTCTTACAGGAAAGCCAGCTCACAGACGTCCTCAAAGAGTGTGAAATATTCTCGGAACATCCGGGCAAGAGATCATTTCATGGGGAAGGGGGGGGGGGTATTTACGAAGGTGGCTTAGCGGAAGCGCGCTCCGATGCGTATAATTTAGCAGTTAGCTCGCGACCTTTCATAAAAAAGAAGACAATGTGGGCTTTGATATTTATTTTCTCTCATCCGACGAGTTATAGTCCATATAGAGTCTCATGATCTGAACTAGCACAGCGGCTATTTCATTTTCTCTCGGGAGCGTCTCAATGACTCGGAAGCGTAGCCTGAGGCGATGAATCAGCGGGAGCTTGAGTTCAACATGTTCAAGACGCGGAAATACAATCACTAAGATATTATACAGATTGCAGGACGTGACTTATTACGTTCATTTTTTGCTGATTCGTTTTGCAGTCTTCTTATTAATTAATATAATGAGATGCTCACAACTCACCAACCATGGCTTTCTTGAAAGTGACTACATAATTTAAAACATCTGAATTCGCATAACTATACTCAGTTTCAGGCTGACCGTGCAGCCGACGCTACAGAGCCCATGAAGCAGTGGCAAAAGTGCATCTGAACGGACACTCGTTTTCTTCGTAAAGTAGCATCAAAATGGGAGAACTACCACGAGCGGAAAAGAAAGACATCAGCTTTAATACGGGCCGAAATCGGGAGTGCAGGAGTGCAATAGATGATGGAAATAAATTTTTAAAAGAATGCGGCAGAAACGTTTTGGGAGCACATGAAAGCGCAAGGGAGAAAGACAGCGGGTTTCCAACACTTGCTGACCACACAGGAGGGAGAAGAGTAGAGGGGAAGAGGCACGGGAATACATTAGGCGGACAATCGAAGAGGCTTTCTCCCAGCTTGAACAGAGGTGGGCAGTGGATAGCACTGACAGCATGCAACGTAGTGGAGGAGCACCATTGTTTAACAATGAAGACGACCACAAGAAAATGGGATAAGGCAGAAAGTAAGGTTCCACTAGGTACATCAACAGGCCCAGATGACATGCCCGAAGAAATCATTAAGATACTAAGAAAAGAAGCAAATTGGCGTGTGATTATTCAAATAATTATGGGAGGAGAGGTACCCGATATTTGGAAACTAAGTAAAATGAGACTAATATAGAAAGGCAGAGGAAACAAAGACAACATTAAGGCGTATCGCGCAATAACGGTAACTTCAGTTATATAAAGATTATGTATGCATGTTATGTTTTAGGGGGTACATACGCCGATCCCCCTGATCCGGACATAACGCCGCCTGTCTCCTACGCGACCGACGCGCTACGCTGTGCCGTGCTGAACTACATGTCAAGGACGAGGGTGGCCGGCAAGGGCGCAACTCACCGAGTTGCCCAACGGAGTTCCATGACGTGAGCCGGGCCGGTGGTCCCGACTCCGGTACTTGGCCGGTTCAGAGACACAGGTAGTCGAGGTGACGTTCAGGCAATTCTCTCTCCAAGCTCCTTGAGCTGCCCCATTTATTCACACACTCAACAATGTTCCTCAAGGCACACCCAATCACAACTCTTATCTTGGCTGTCACGATTCCGATAGGCGGTGAAATCTGCGCGCGCTAAGGAGAAATCCCTCGTGCCGAGCGCAGCGCCATCTAATGCTGCGTTGAAGTAAAAGGCAACGCCTACCCCTAACTCCCGTAGATGGCGCTAGCTTGCAACACTACAATGCAGATAGTAAAGCGGAGAATGGAGTAATGGGTAGAAGATATGCAAATACTTGGTGAGCCCCAAAACGGATTCCGAAGAAATAGAAGACTGGAAGATAACTTATTCGTCGCCACACGATGTATAGAAATATAAAAAAAAAAAACTTCCTTATGGTTAGCGTTTTTGGACATCAAGGGAGCTTACGATAATATGAGCCAGGAAAAACTCTGGGGTCAGCTGAAGGAGTATAACTTAGATGCAAATTTTATTAGGTTTCTTCAGCAGATGTACACAGAAAATAAGGTAGTTAAAACACGAGCAGCATAAACTACACAACCCGCAGCAATAAAAAGAGGGCTAAGGCAGGGCTGTTTACAGTCACCTATGCTCATTATATTATATCTGAGTGAAATGGAAAATAAATTAGAGCAGAGCAACTTAGGTTATGATATGAGTTACATGGGAAGAGGGAGGAATGTAGTACAGGTAATACCAGGACTGATGTATGCGGACGACATAGTACTTATGGCAGATAACCAGGATACGCTGCAGGAACTAGCTGGAAAATGTGGGAAGGAAGGGGACACCTTTGGCATTAGTTTTAGTAGTGACATGTCTGGAATAATGGTGTTTAAGGACGAAAAGAGGGAACCCCTGAGGATACAAGACATTGTAATAGACCATGTAGGGAAATACAAATATCTGGGAGTCTGGCTGAAAGAAGGAAGGATATATCTAGAGTAACATGAGGAAAATATAATTTAAAAATGGAAAATAAATTTTTCTGTTATGAAGCTCAAGGCACTATGGAACTATAATAAATGTGAAGTGGCCAGAGGTATATGGAAAGGAGTGATGGTACCAGGGCTGCCTTTTGGAAATGGGGTACTGTGCATAAAATCAGAGGCTCAATCAGGATTAGAAATTGGACAAAGAAGCGTGGGCAGATTGGCACTGCAAGCACATGGAAAGACACCAAATGAGGGAATACATGGGGATATGGGATGGTCGTCTTTTGAGAGCAGGAGGCAATTAGTAAGTTAAATTTTGAACAAAGGTTGACCGAAATAGATGATACGCGTTGGGCACGGAAGGTATTCAGGTATATGTATACTAAATGTTTTAACACAAGATGGACAAACCGAACCCGAAAGCTTACATTTAAATACTTACACAATGGTGGTGGAGTTGAGCGGACTACTTCAGTGAAAAAAAAAGGTTGAAAGAGGCAGAAATAAAAATATGGGAGGTAAGAATGTCGGTAAAATGAGCTCTAACAGTGTACAGGACACAAAAACAGGACATAAGTAAGAAAATAGTGTTTGACAATTCACTGGGAAGTTCTTAACTGTTGGAGGCGAGAACATTAGTTTTGATGACGAGGACGTACAGGACGTAAGTTTCAGGAGACAGACAAATTATGTGCTACCTACCAAAATGAGAGCGAGACACTAGAGCACGGGGCTTCGCCCTGCCCTCCCTGAAGGAGTAACAGATCTGGCCGGTGCCCTGGGTTTTGCTGGCGACGATGGAAGGACGGAAGAAAAAAGGATTACAGTCACAAAGAGGTGATTAGAAGATTGGTGGAAATTATCTAGTGAAAATTGAATGAGTGCGCAACTAACTAGCACAGCTGGAAACAGGCGGGACAGAGAAAAATTGGGACTCCCACCCGCGTGGCTCTGTCCGGAAGTCTGAACCCTGTCCCCCAGTGGGTCCGGTGATGGGGTAACGGCCGACGAGCTTGAGCAGAGGAAATTTGGCGACTCCCTCGCAGGGGGGAAAAGGCGGGGGTGATGTTTTTTAGTTAATTTTTGCCCGATTCACCAAAGGCCATCCTGATGATATCCCACACTGCGTGATGACAGTTAGGCCGGAGAAAATAGGCTCAGAAAGGCGGGAATCATATGTTTGTCTTTTTAGATATTTAGGCTAGGTGGCGCAGGCTGCCGCCCGTTACAAAAGGTATAGCCATTGACATTCATCCATCTATGGGAATATGCTGTCAACAAAGAAAGCAATCACGCATGAAAAAAAAAAACCCAGGATTGCGGCTCATATTCACTGTGTGTAAATGCTTTCGTCAGTCATCGCGGCGATGAGCGCCATGCGGGTCACTTTTGGCACTGCTTGTTTGACTGACTCCAACGGCTCGCAGCTTCGGCGGCTGTCGGGCTAAATAAAAGTTAAACGGAGCCTAGGCCTTTAACCGGAACCACGGGAACCAGAACCACGGGAACCGGTGTTTCCTATTTCATCGAGCGTCGCTGCGTCGCCCGACAAGTCGGAACACGCACGGCTCCAAATATGTTCCCCGAGACGCCCTGCAACGCGGTTGTCGTCATGTATTTCAGACTCGAAAAAAGGAAAGAAAAGCTGCGATAACTCGGAAGGCGCTTCTCAAACGTTCTCTTCGCTCGTGAATAATGCACGAGCTCCTTGCTGACTTCCACGGCTATTATTTCTGTCCGCTTTGTTTTCTCGCCGTATCCACGCCGGCTGTACGCGCGTTCCCTCGAATCCGCGTGAGCTCGCGCGTGTCGGTGCATGCTGGCGCTTGTATACGTGATCTTTAGCGTAATAAGCAGAGCCGCTAGCCGGTACCCTAATTCAATTACACGAGCCGCGCTCATCAGATAAATCTGGTTATCACGCTTTTGTGCTGCCCGGCGCTGAGGGAGCGGACGACTGCACGACTGAGGGACACACGCGTACAGTGGAATGTTGCTATCGTCGTTAAAATATTCTTTCCTGTTTTCTTTTTTTTTTTTTCATGGTCGACACGGTTTTTTTGGTACGAGGCGGAATTATTTCGAGAAATCAGATTCATTGCCACACGTACTACACTCCAAGAAATCTGGACGACTACCCTCCCGCAAAGCACTCGCGACTCGCCAGTGTCATTCGCTGCAAATTGCGGAGGAAGTTCGACGAATGACGAGGTTGAAAATATCTTTAGACTTAAGAAAAAAATAGCCGTCCGCGCTGTGGCACTGGACATGACGTTTCTCCACGTGCTCTTTGCCAAAACGCAGTTTTGTGTTTCTACGTGTCAGCCTCCCCTCCGTACTTCGCGGTGATCCGTTCTCCGACGAGTTTTGAGGGAAAGTAGTCCCTGCAGGACCGACTTGCTAGAATCAGCATCTAAGCTGCGAACGTGTGAAAGAAAGTAGTGCCAAAACTAGCGCTCGAGCGGAGTGGCACGTAAAGCCGAGTCTCAAGCGCTTGCGCGCCCCAGGCTTGGCAGGCCTACACATTCACACGGAAGCGTAAAGGTACCTTTAACTAAAAGAGGGCCTATGTTAAAAAAGAAAGCTCGCCAACCTCTCTTTAGGGCTACAGGGAGTAGCTTCGGATCCATGAACTCGATATAAAAATAAAAGATATATAACTTTATGCTGTTCAATGTGCTATAACAAATCAGGGCGGTCAGAACTCCGTTTCGGGGGGGCGGAATTTGTAAGAACGATATTCTCCCATTCTTTCGTGGCACCATTCAAATTGCCCTCCGAGAACGACGAAGGGGCGACTGTGGCACTGCAACGTACTGACTTAGTCTTGACGAAACGTATACTCGACGAACTATGCAAGAGTCCAGTCGTTACGTGTTCCGTTGAACGTGGCTATATCAGAATTAAGCCCACTTAAAATACAAATGCAACGGCGTACGACAAAAAAAAAAAAAAGAACCACTTTTGAGTTTGGAAGTTTATATGTCAACGTACTCACTTTCAAGCACTGGCATGCGCTTCTCAAAGTGCGTGTTTGGCGGTGTGGGACGTTTATTTACAGAGCTCTTGAAGGAAAGAACCTCATTTTAGTGTTGACGTGTAGGATACCTTGCGCCAGCGGTTTCTTGTATAACAAAACAAACAAGAGCATCTGTAGCAAATTAGGTAACGACCTTCGAAGCAATATTTTACCAGTTCTTCGCACTTATTGAAATACACTGCCTGGAATCCCGGCCACGTCAGGGCGGCCGTAAAGCCCCTCCGGTGTGTGGAGGCCAAATGGATGGGAAGATGGCGAATCTTTTTCGAGACAGCATACGCGAATGCGTCGGCGTTCGTAGACGAACCATTCACTTCGAGACGGTACCTCAGCTTCTTCATTGGACCGCCTTGAGGTGCGAGTTACACCGCTCATTCAAGCTCGTCCTGATTCATCCGCCATGTATAAAAATACTCTTCTTCCTCGGTTTTGCTCGTTCGAATGACGCAAATCGTTACGCTTAGGCCGATACAGAAAAAACCTTCAGCCTTTCCACTCTGGTGAAGAAGGAAGACCAGCGAAGCTGTACTATGGCGGGAATGAAGTAATGGCCGGCCGCAAGTCGGCACATATACTGGTTGGCAAACCAGAGTGGAAAGGCTCGAAAGGATGCCGCCATCTATGAGCAACGGCGGCAACCAGACAACCGTCAAGTCGGTTGTCCGGTTGCCGCCGTCGCTCATAGATGGCGGTAGCTGTCCAGAGTTCTGTGTGATCAGGTCATTTGAGGACGGACACGACCCTGGGAAGCTAGCCCTCAACAGCTCCGCTGTTGAGGGCTAGCTATTGAGGCATGGCCAGTACCACCGATCCATACATGCATCCTCCATTTATTCACTGTGTGATACCGAACTTCTTTTAACTAAAGGTAGCTTTAGCTAAGGGAGCTTAGCTAAAGGTACCTTTACACCACCGTGTGAATGGGTTGCGTAACGGAATAGCAAGGAAATACGTTACTCGTTACTTGTATATAAAAGGAACGCGTTACCCTCCTACGTTACCTCAAAATAAAATGAACGCGTTACCGTTAGTGTTACCGATAAAATGTAACGCACGTTACTTCTGCGTTACTTTCTTTTAATTATGGGTTAACAGGTTTTACTGTTTTGCCGTTACAGGTACGGATAAGCGCCATTTTTCAAGAAACATTATATCCATCCAGAAATTGAACCTAATTACCATATATATATTATTTACTGTTCCTCTTACATTTACGAGACAAAACGCAAAGAAAAATAAAAAAATAAAAAATGACATATGTCTTGGCACCTAGAAACACTAAAAACATGTAACTGTAATGTTTTCAAGTGTTGGGAAGAATAGCTAACGAGTAACGTAACCACGTTACCCTTTACCTAAAATAATTAACGCAAGTACGTTACGCGTTACCGTTTTGAAAGTTGTAACGAGTGCGTTACATCTATTGTAAAGCGTTACCGCCCACGCTGAAGCTAAGGCACTGATTCTACCAAGCCGGCCCAGATTCTTTAGTGTAAGCGCACATTTCGGGACGAGTATAAAGTCTGCCGATTGTGTTTTTTTTTCTAACAAGCGTAGAAAGCAACCTAAAACTGATAGATTTTTCTTCGAGCAGTTTTCTCTCGTGACATACTTGTGCAATGTATGTACACACTTTTTTTTTGGGGGGGGGGGGGGGGTGGAGGGGCGGAGTTTAGTGTGTTTAAGAGGGGTTTCGAAACACGCTTCTCCTTCGGGTAGGGGTGCCGCAATATCAAAATTTATCGCAACTAAAACTGCGTCTCACTGGGTAAATATTTCTCTAATTAGTTTTTCTCAGGAGAAATATCAATGCGTAACATTTTTATTTTATTCGGAATCTTAAAAAGGAAAACAAAACAGGATTTTTGGTATTTCTGTGTGGATTTACGAGTAAGTTGTGTTCACCAAAAAAGAAAAAAAAAGAACTAGCATTCAATTTTCCTCGTCCGTATCTCGTAGCAGCGGCCTCATACTAAGAGAGAGTTCGCCTAGAAATAATAATTTGTATTTTGACTTTTTGCGTCGGAGGCGAAATGTAAACAGTCTTTACCTGACCAGGCCCCACTTCTTACTCCTTATATATAGTATACTCTTTATAAAATAAAAAAAGGAGCCCAGTTTGACAAAATATTAAGCCTTCAACGACATTAAAAGCGCGTCTCCTATGAGACGAGACTGTTATCAAAACGAAAATGGCGCTAAGCGCGTCATCTTCAGAGAGCGGTACGAGCATTTTCACAGACGGAGAAGAGATGAAATTCCGCGCGACGCTCACGGAGAGTTTCGTGGAAGTTTTTTACGCGTAGCGAAGAAACTTACACGGACGCGAAATGGTTGCGAAACTAACCGAGTTACGCGAGTCACAAAAGCCCCTTTCTCCGGGCACGGCCCCCATCAAATGCCCGGCGTCTTTCCAGAGGCCTTCGCGTCCCACGCTACGGTGGAGCCCACGAACCAAAAATACGCGAGCATTTTACGTCCGCGCCGCGTTCGTAGTTGCCGCGTTCGGGCAACAACGCCGCCCCCGCGTTCAGCGTCCCAGGGAATGGGATTACCCGTACGAGACGTTCGATTTCCCCGTGTTACGTTTATAGTTGCTGACAGTTTAAGAAACGTGAGTATTATGTTCACGCGTCTCTCTTCGTGGCTATAGGTCTCCGGTGTTTCTTTTCGACAAATCCGACAAGCTGTGGAGCGATAAAAGATGGAAGACGTTTACAAATTTCCGTAATGCGAAACTAGAGCGCAGCTCTTGAGGAGGAGGAGGAGGGGAGGGTACGGAGGGAAGGTATTCCCCTCCTCCTCCTTTCCGCTAAAATCTTCTGCTAAATTTAGCGGAAAACTTTTCCCGCTTATTGAGCGGAAAAAGTTTCCCCGCTATAATTAGCGGAAGACATTTCCCGCTAAGTCTAGCGGGAAAATGTTCTAGCTAAATTCAGAGGGAAAATTCTCTCGCTAAAAGTGGAAAAATTTCCCAAATAAATTTTGTGGTGAAACGTCCCATAATGCAAGGCGCAATTACGCCGACGCCAACGCCGCCTAACCCGGAAACGAGCGCCTAAGTGCTGTGCAATAAAAGGCGTTCAATAGTCTCCATGCCCGGCGTTTCTTAGTCTGCTGGTGATTAGAGTTCCTGACAATTTAAGAAACATAGGGCACGGCGAGTCCCGAGGATCTCATTACCGCTCCACAGCTTACTGCGCTTGCACAAAAAAAAAAAAAGCCAGAGAACAAATCACAATTCAAAAAGTATGACCATTAATGGTCCATGCCCCGCTTTTCTGAAGATGTCCGTAACCGCAGGAGGCCGGCACGTGTTCCAAAGAGCGCCCGTGCTTCTTCAGCCGAGTTCGTGTCGGCACAGAAGTCGAGTAACGCAATTTCGGGCCCATTCAAACACAAAAGAAAAATACTCGAGAGCGAGTGAGGACAAAGATGTTGCTAAACCGAAAAAATCGAATAGGAGGGAAAAAAAAAAAGATTGCAAATGTTATTAGACTTGCAACATGCTTCCCAAACTTAATTTTGAGACGCGGGTTAAGTGCAAGATGACTTTATGCATCTTTTCTTTTTCGTTTACGCGACTTGGGTGCTTTAAATATTTTCAAATATTTCAAGTTTCAAGTTTCAAGTTTCTTTATTCCTCTTCAAAACAAGAAGAGAGGGAGGAGGGAAAAAGCAGTACAAAACTGCTTGACAGTGCCCTCTCCTCCCCCAACAGCAACAGCAGAAGAGGCACTCAAAAACAAAACCACTCTCAAGAGTACACAATCAGATTTCTGTCGAAACTAGTAATGATAATATGCGTTTGTTGGAACAGTTTTCAATTGTTATATTCCGTGATAAAAAATAGTTTAACATTTTGGGTAGCTGGTATCTCACCATCTGATTTCCGTAGTTAGTTCTCGAGCGCGGGACCGTCCAGGCGTCAGCATGGCGGGTGGCATACGAGGTGTTTTGTGAGTGGAGGGAAGAAAGAGAAAGAAGACTGTTTCCCGGGTGGTTTGTCGCTGTTTTATATGCTAGGGCAAGTTTATAGTCATACCGTTGTACAGTTGCCGCGTATTTTGTACCTAAAGTGCATGTCACACGGTCGGCTGCTTTGTCTTGGCGGTAAGCTTAAGATTTAACGACTGAATTTAAATAAAGTGTAGTTTTAATGCACAACACGCTATAGGGCAGGACAAAGAACCTTCCAGGGTAAAGCAAAATCGTTACAAAAATTGCTTCACGCAAATAGACAAAAACATTGCACACTGTGGGGTGTAAATCCGGAAGCCGACGCACCGAGACACCGGATTTTCCAAGAGTAGAGACGGCTGTGTTCGCTGTCTCGACGGGTGTCCACGACGATGGATGACAGCAGACATCCAATTCAGATGGGGGAAACTCCCGATGCTGCGCGCGTCCAGCCCTTCCTAACGAAAACGAAAAAACAGCGCCGAAAAACACAGGGACACAGACGAAGGGAAACAGGACAAGGCGCACTTTCAACTGAAATTTATTGCACTTGACAAGCTAATATAGCCACAAAAGAACCTTGTTAACCTTATCTACTCAACCCGCGTTTCAGAAATTCACACTCATCTGTAGATAAAGACACGGACGTGTCACTTATCTATTTATTCACCCTGGGCCTAATCTCAAAAGCCTCGTATAATTTTCACGACCCTTTATCTTTTGTATCTAACCAAAATCTTAGTGTCATTGAAGACCGGGGTGCATGAGCATATGTTACTATGAATTACAAGATGTCCTGAAGGGGTCGTTTTTGTAGTGGCTGCGTGCTGGCAGAGTGCAATCATTCACGCACCTGCCCGTCTGGTCCACGCATGTCATCCGACACGTCATGGGGATTTCGTAGACGACGCCACTGGCACATTCGACGTACTTATTTCGGTCTTTAGTATAGTGCACGGATCTGAAGACGGCTGTGGGGAATTTATCTGGTGACAAATTCGCGCCATCTCATTGGGCGCTGAAAAAAATTACCGGAACATTATAGCGCTGGGCTACCTTTTCTAGATTGTGCGTGACATTGTGCATATATGGAATGACAACAGGCCTCGAAGTCTGTCTATTGGTGTTTGATTTCTGATTAACTTTGATCCATTTTATTAAGCTTTCGTCCACCTCAACCAAAGATCTCACTGGAAAACGAGCCTTCTGCAGGCGCTCTATTTGCCCCTCAAATCTGCCTTGCGCACTGTGCCAACATGGCTTTCCGAGGGAAGCCCCTAGGCACGAACAAGCTATGCCCCTTTTCCCAGCCTTCGAATGGGCGGAATCAAAAGAAAGGATGCCCTTTTTTGTTGGAGGCGCGTACTTCCAACAAACATGGTCCCCCGAAAACGCAAGCTCGAGGTCAAGAATTGCAGTTTCCATTCTTTTGGTAATTCATACGTGAATGTCAACCTACAGCAACACAATTTAAACACTTCTAGCAACTGAGATACTTCACTGCAAGGGAGCCTCCTGAGTGACTGAGGATTAGGAAATCGTCGACGTATTGAAAGACCTTAACATTGTGACTGTTCGAAATTTTCAGTCCAATGTGTTTTTTTTTCCACAGCTGCCTAACAAAAATGTTACGCAACACAAGTTCAACACCGGACGCGATGCAAAACCTTTTCTTGCACATAAAAGCTCTCCTCAAATGACACAAACGTGTGCTTTAATTAAAAAACCAGTAGCTCAATAAAGCTATCAACATTGATGCCCGAAGAATTCTGGAACGCGACAACTCCGTTCTGTTCTATGCAATGTCTCACCGCCGAGAACAGGGGGTTCACTAGGAATCGAGGAAAACAATTCCTCTACGTCGATGGAAAACCCACCGCGCATACATTGTCCCCCATCCCCCCCCCCACAAAAAAAAAATGACGCATTCTGAATTCCGCGCAGTGAACGGGTCGTACAGCTCAAGCGCGCACAAATGTTTGCGCAGGAAATTACCCACGTGAAACTGCCAACCGCCTCTTCCTATAACAATGGCCCTGATGCGAATTTCAGGCTTATGTGTTTTAGCAGTAAAATAGATGTCGAGGTGTAATTTCTTGCTAGGCCGGACATCTGTTTAGCAACCCCGATAGTTCCAATCTGCTGCATAAGTTCTGAGCCCGACATTTCACCTTTATCAAGGGTCCTGGAAGAGACTCGCTTGAAATTCTTGTCGATGGCCTGGCTTGCCTTAGCACCGTACAGAGTGGACGAAGCAACGAGGAATCCTCCTTCCTTATCAGCAGTTAGCAGCTTGAGGTTGTTTTTACAAAGTAGGTGTCGATGTTGTTGGTCCTGAAGCTTATCGTTGATTGGCCTGCTGTGCGTTAAGAACGTAACACGCCGTCGGCCACGCATCGTTCTTCGTGCTCAGGCATAGTCAAGCCGTTCTGTCCACCTCACCAATGACGGCTTAGTGACGGGACACAATCTCGGTTCCTGGCTAAAATTTGATTCGTGGTCTAAAGCAGACTTGATGTTTGGTGGTGAAGTTTCACCTCCTAGAATGGTGACATCTTGCTTCATGACGTTAGCGGCGGCCCTCTTAACCAGTGAAGTCCGGACTCGCTCCCAAAAGACATCTGTGTATTGTGCAGCTGTCCGAAAGTGGCCCTTGAAGCCTTTTCTGCAGCGCGTGCCCCCGCACCGGAAGAATAGCACATGATTTTCAAGCAGCTCCTGTACCTCTCAACGCGTTTCCAAGTCTCAGACCGGAGAATTCTGCCAACTCCCAGGCATGACCAGTAGAAGGTTGGACTTCATTGGAGAGGGCGATTACTTCACATGGGCAGCATCCACGGCGAATGGCATATGAAAGTGTGCCTGGCTCGACAGCACGAGAAAGCTATAAGGTGAATTAATAGATAAACGGACTGATGGCTATTAGGAAAACATAAAACAGAGCCCGTTGCAAAAGTGTTAAAGTGCAATACAGTGGAGATATATGGGCCAGTTGGTTCATTGCAAACGAAAAAACAGCACCGAAAAACACAGGGACACAGACGAAGGGAAGCAGGACAAGGCGCACTCACAACTGAAGTGTATTTAAATTGACAAGCTAATATAGCCACAAAAGAAAACCTTGTTAATCTTATCTACTCAGCCCGCGTTTCAGAAATCCAAACTCGTCTGTAGATGAAGACACGGACATGTCAGCTTATACATTTCTTCTTCCTGATCCTAATTTCAAATGCCTAGCATGATTCTCGCGACACTTTATCTTTGTATCTAGCCAAAACCTTATTGTCATTGAAGGCTCAGGTACATGAGCATCTGTTACAATGACTTGCAAAATTCCCTTAAGGGGTCGTTCTTGTAGCGGCTGCGTGCTCGCGGGTGCGGTCATTCACGTACTTATTCTCGGCGGTAAGACAATGCATAGACCAGAACGGAGTTGTCTCGCTCCAGAATTCTTCGGGCACCAATGTTGATAGCTTTCTTGAGCTCCTGGTTTTTGACTTAAAACATACGTTTGTGTCATTGGAGTGGAGCTTTTAAGTGCAAAGCGAAATTATTTGCATGGGGTCCAGTGTTGCATTTGTGTTGTGTAACATTTTTTTAGGCAGCTGTGGAAAAAAACATTGCATTGAAAATTTCGAACAATGACTATGCTAAGATATTTCGATACGCCGACGATTTCCTTATCCTCAGCCTAGAGTTCCTGTCTATAGCTACCCACGATAGCAGAGTTGCGCATTCAGCCTCGGCGGGTGGTCGGTGGCGCCGGCTTTCCTGCCCGGCCCTGGATGCTTTGCTCGTCACGTGACAGAATTTGGCGAATAGCGACGCCGCGCGCGCTACCGCGCATGGAAAACAGAAAAGGAGGAGAAGGAGGCGAAAGCAGGGGAACATACGCCGGAGCGCGTTCAACGTCGGCGGAGCGTCCGTAGCGCTGACTTTCCTGCACGGCGCTGGATGCTTTGCTCCTCACGTGATCGATCTCGGCGAATAGCGGCGTGGCGGCGCGGGAGAAAACAAATGCGCAACTCTGCTCTCCCTTGAGGAGAGCATATCGAGAAGACTATCTCAGCCGCTCGGTGGGGCCCCTAGAAGTGAAGTATCTCAGTTCCTAGAAGTGCTTAAATTTTGTTGCTCTGGGCTGACATTTACGCATGAGTTACCAAAAAAAAGGTAAACTGCAATTCTTGGACCTCGAGCTAGCGTTTTTGGGGACCATGTTTGTTGGAAGCATGCGCCTCGAACAAAGAAGGGCATCCTTGCCTTTGATTCCGGCCATTCGAAGGTTGTGAAAACGGGCATAGCTAGTTCGTGCCCGGGGGCTTCCCTCGGAAAGTCATGTTGGCACAGTGCGCAAGGCAGCCTTGAGGGGCTAACAGAGCGCCTGCAGAAGGCTAGTTTTCAACTGAGATCTTTGGTTGAGGTAGCAGCAAGCTTAATAAAAAGATTAAACGTAGTCAGAAATCAAACAGCGATAGACCGACCTCAAAGCCTGTTGTCATTCCATATATGCACAATGTCACGCACAATCTAGAAAAGGTTGCCCAGCGCCGGTTCCAGTAGTTTTCTTCAGCGCCTAATGAGATGGCGCAACTTTGTCGCCAGATAAATTCCCCATAGCCGTCTTCAGGTCCGTGCACTACTAAATTCCGAAATAAGTACGTCGAATGTGCTACTGGCGTCGTCTATGAAATCCCCATGACGTGTGGGATGACGTACGGGGACCAGACGGGCAAGTGTGTTAATGATTGCACCCGCGAGCACGCAGCCACTGCAAGAAAAACCGCTTCAGGGCATCTCGCAATTCATTGTAACAGATGTTCCTGCACCCCGGCCTTCAATGACACCAAGATTTTGGTTAGATACAGAAGATAAAGGATCGGTGAGAATTACATCAGGCTTTCGAAATTAGGCCCAGGGGGAAGAAATGAATAAGTGACACGTCCGTGTCTTTATCTACAGATGAGTTTGAATTTTTGAAACGCGGGCTGAGTCGGTAA
>JAZHYW010029125.1:0-60241 GCA_037355805.1 Ixodes ricinus | reverse complement strand
CACCCGATCACGCACGCGCTCGCTCGCCGACACGCGTGGCATCATTGTTTGTTTCACTTACGGGAGTGATGAGTTCATCAAAATATTTTCACAGGCTTTAACTGGGAGAAACAATGAAATAAACAATTAAACAAATCCCGGAGAAAAGTTCACCGGAGCAAAGATCATCGGAAAAAAGCTTACCGCAAAACCGGATGATGCCGAGAAAAGCTAACAGCCCGTTGAGCGGATGCGAAAAAAAACTCACTTCTTTTTCTTTTCATATGAAGGCAGTCGGCTCATGCGTGACATACATATAGTTATTATCATTAAAATTTGTCAGTTTTGTCAAAACGAAAATACATTTTTATTAATATTTGTTTCGCTTATTGGGTATATCGCTTCCAAAATAATAATTCAGGGCGAGTGTTTCTGTGGTTTACTCTCCCCGGGCAACGAAAGCCTTAGTGAAAACTTTATTAATTTCAGAAACAGGAAAAAGTTCAAAAAACATAATATTATGCGACTGAAACCTGAAAAGCAAAACGTTAAATGCAGAAAATTAGAACGTTCATGCGCAACAACACGGTGCCTGAAACTTTTTTTGAAGCTTTTGTTAACCTTTGAAAACAGGATATAACGGTTAGTAGGATATCGCGGTTTCTTTCTTCCACGGACATGCACGTTTTCTAGTCGTTCATGCTGGGTTTTCCGCACGTTGCCTTTGTGTAATAGCGCCCTTCTACGGCTAACCACCTATGACCTTCAAGAGCTCCACACTGTCGCCAGTGTCACCTGTTTCTCATATAAAAACTAGTCTTCTGTAAGGTAGCGACTTGGGAGAGTTGGTAAACGGTATACATGGTAGAAACAGCTGAAACGTCGAAGACGGAGTGAAGGCGACAAACTCCGTAGGACAAAGCTGTTTTTTTTTTCAAGTGAAGTTTCATTAGTTAAAAAAATGAAAGAAGAATGCGTAACCGACACTCATTACATCAACAAACATTCACGCGTGTAACACGCACCGCACAATCTTCGGTGCTGAGACGGTTCACACACCGCTATTAATCTTTGATTGCAAAAAAAAAATCTTTATGTGACACAGCTGCCGACAGTGCACTGTCATGTTGCCAATAAATTGGTGTCTTTTTTGAGGGTGTCCCGTATTCTGAATCTATAATTGCGGCGTCATTAATAGACAAAATGGACAACCAGTAATTTTTAGGAATCAGTAAATATGTCCAATTAACTTAAAGAATATTGCCAAACCGAGGACAATTTTTATTAATGAAGTGACGAATTCCAATTGTGTTGAATAGCCACGTGTGACGCACAATCCGCTAAGCTTAGAAAAAATAACAAAATTGGGTGAGTTTTTCTTTGCATCTGCTCAAGGGCCGGTGAGCTTTTCTCCACATCTGCCGGTTTTGCGATGAGTTTTTCTTGGGCAAGCTTTTGTCCGGTGATATTTTCTCCTCCGCCAGAGTTTGAAAATCTGGCACCATTGCCAATCTGGTTTGTGATTTTTCGGCAGTTCATAACGTTAAAAATATATTTAAAAAAAACGAAGGTGCGCGGCATTGTTTCCGCGTTTTTTGTTTCTTAGATTGCCGAGGTGATCATCAAGGGATATGTCAGATATTGGAGTGGAGTCCCGTGCTAACCACACAAATTGAGCTGTGTCATAAAGAACCACCTGCATTTGTTATAGTATACTTGTCAACTACTGCATCACATTTTTCCTGGTCAGCTAGAAGAATGATAATCGACCGATCTGATTTAAGATCCCATAGTGCCAGTTTCTCCTGCTGGCTCAGATTTCATTGCGTACTTTTTGGTTGTTAGGTGTAGTCGTTATCTGGCTGCATGCCAGATTGAGAGCCGTCGTATCCTCTAGGTGACGGAGTGCCTCCGCAATTTTAATTACAATATATATTTAAGGAACAATGCGTGGGGGAAGAGCGAAATCAAGTCATTTCGAAACAATACTTACATAACCATCGTGAGGTGTTTCGACGACAGGCTCTAGACCGCTGCCGCCGGTGGTGTGGGAGCCTCTGGGATTAGTTGCACCAGTTTGTGATCATGGACAACTGGGTACTCTTTCTTTCTCATTTCCTCCGCTTGTTTTCGTGCGCAAAAACATGGTGCGTGTTGTCAGGTTGGAGGGTTCGTAGATCTAAAAAGGACGAAACGCCTAGACTACGCCACGTGCCGCCGCCTTTTTGGGCGGCCGAGTAAAGCTCATCAGAGAGAAGCTCACAGGAGTATTACTCACCGGTGAAGAACTCACCGGAGAATAGCTCACCGGAAAACCGGCAGATGCGGCGGAAAGCTAGCCGGCCCTTGAGCTGATGCAGATAAAAGCTCACCAATAATATTTTTTTTAGCTTATCAGATTCTGCGTTACACGTGGCAATTTAACACAATTAAGATTTGTCACTTTATTTAAAAAAATTGTCCTCTTTTAAAATATTTCTTTTTTATGTTTTTGGGCCTATTTACTAATTTCTCAGAAATTAGTTATAACCCATTTTGTTATGTAATGAAGCATGAAGTATAAAATCAAAGCATGAGACACCCATAAAAATATACACAATTGCTTGACAGCTTGACAGTGCGCCGTCGGTAGCTCTTTTAGATAGAGGTTTGTTTTTTGAAAGTAATATGAATGGCGGTGAGTGAACCATTTCAGCTCCGAATATTGTGTGGTGCCTGATAGGTATGTAGGTGCTCATTAATGTAATTTGTGTCGGCTAGGCTGTTTTCTTTTGTTCTTTGTTTTTCATTAATAAAACTTTAGTTGTGAGAGCAGCTTTATACTGTCGTGTTTGTTGCCTTCACTCCGTCTTTGTCGTTTCAGCTGTTGTCATCATGTATAGCGTTTACCCACTCGCCCCAATTCGCTACCAGACAGAAGACCAGTTCTCACTTAGGTCACGAGTAACAACGCTGACAGTGGGCAGTTCGGAAAGTCACGGGTGGTTCGCCGTAGAAGGGCATTGTCCCATGAAGGCAACGTGTGAGAAAAAAGCATAAAAATCTAGAAAACGTACATGTTAGTGGAAGACAGAAACGCCGATATCCTACTAACCGTTCTATCTTTTTTTCTAAGGCCGGTAAAGCTCCAAAAATAATTTCAGGCACCGCTATTTCGCGCATGCACTTTAGGATTTTTTGGCATTTACAGTTTAGCTCTTTAGGATTTAGGCATACATTAGGTTTTCGTACTTTTTCCTGGTTTTCAAGTTCATAAAGTTTTCAGGTAGGCTTTTGTTGCTTAGAGAGATAACTAGACAAAACACTCGCCATCAATTATTAATTTGGGAAAAATATAACCAAAACGTTTAATAAATATTGCCAAAGAAACATACTCTTTGTTACAAAGCTGGCCAATTTTAATCATGATAAATTGATGTATGTCACGCATGATCCGATAGCCTCCAGATGAAAAGAAAGGGAAGAAAGAAACGAAAAACGATGAGCTTTTTTCGCATCCGCGAAATCGCCGGTGAGCTTTACTTCGCAACCGCCTCTTTTTGGAAGTTTCTTCTGGTTCTTCTTTTCTTCTAACGTATTTACTCGTAAAATGTATGGCCTTCCGAAAGTTCACACACTCAAGCGACCAATGCGCCCGATTGTAATATTCATTGGTTCTCCCACTTTCAGCCTGCCAAAATATTTAGTAGAACTGACCACTCCAGTAACTGCAACAATGGATTTGAAAATACGTAATTCTCAGGAGTTCGTGGGCCACCTTCGAGAGCACGTCCATGAGGAGGATAACGTAATACTTTTTATGTTGTGTTATTGTTCTCACATGTCCCCACCCCTCTAGCTATGAGAGTAGGTGAAACGCACCTACGTAATGATCGTACGCTCCCCTCAAGCAATCGCTAACAGTCGAGAACAATGTGATACTGCTACGGTTTTGTCTTAACCAGTATCATTTTATAATTCGCGGAGAAATTTATCACCATTTCCAAAAGTTGTCCGATGGGTGGTCCGGTTTTTTTTTTTTTTTTTACTCTGGCGAATCTGGTTATGAAGCATGCGGTGGTAACAGCTCTAGAGCGGACTGTGCACAAAGTAAGGTTTAATAGGCGTTGCGTGGACGATACTTTTGTAATTTTAACTGAAGACCGTGGTAATGCCATTTGTTTAACTTTCAACAGCGTTCAACCGTCAAACCAATCCACACGCGAAGCGAAACAGAACAGCCTACTGCATTTTCTAGATGTTAATGTACCCCGAGACTGCACCGAACACAAAGAAACAACTGTGTACCGCAAAGCTTTGTACACAGTAACTTTTTAAACGTGAACTCACATCATCCGGTTGAGGGCAATCGATCAGTGGTGAAAGCCCTGCTACATCTGTCGAGACCGATTTTGTTTTCATCTGTAACAACGTTTATCTGAAGATAAAGTTATTTTCGACTCGGTGGTTAAGCGAGATTGTCTTTTGACTTTTTTCGAAGAAAACGCCTATGCAGATGAAGACTTAAAAAGTAATCCGTTACAAGTAACGGATTACTTGTGATCCGTTACTTTTTCAAGTAAATTTGTAATTGCCACGTTACTTTTTTTACGAATAAATTTGCGATGTAGTTTGGTTACTAAATATTAGTAACGGATTACTTTAATTACTCGTTACTTTTTTAAATATGAGCATAATACAGTAACTGGAGCAATATGAGCAGAACATTCAGCAGCATAAAGAGAGCAAGTTAAACAAAATAGGAAACATTAGGAAAGGGAGAATAGTGGAAAACACTATTTTTTTATGACCGGTCACTAGAACTACTTGAAAAACGAGTCAAGGCATGTACAAATATACGAAAGACAAAGATCAAGTAAGACAACGCCGAGTAGACTCCGCCGCCTTCCATCGTGTTTTCTTCTTCCGGAAGAAGAAAGCTCTTCGTGTTTTTTTGTTTTTTTGTCTTTTACACCGTTTTACCTTTTCCAACTTCTTCGGCGTCTCCCGCCACCTGCACAGACATCAAACGCGGGTCCGTACCCCTTCGATTCGCGGGTTCACAACTCGCGTAACAGACGAAGTAGCCTAGCGCGAGGGGGACGAATTCTGTCTTTGTCTCTGATGTGCGCTAATTTATTCTAGCACGCTCTTGAGCCACGGCTGATAAGTGCCCGGCGCGAGGCTAAGAGCGTCGTGTTGCGAGAGTACGGACGATACTTATTTTGGTTTCCTTGCCTGGGCATGGTGTTCGATGCCACTTTTCATTCTATAGTCAACTGTCAACATAAAGGGGAGGGGAGTTAGGCGATCTTTGGAGTGCTGACAGAGAGAGAAAGAACGCGTAAAAGCGGTGTGATCCTCTATTGTTTTCCGAGACCGATGGCTACTGCTTCTCTTGCTCTCTATGCCCTTCCCTCCCCTGGCCTTCACGACTATTGGTATGAAAGTGAGAACCGATGAACTATCGATAACCCGTAACCACCACTTATTCTCTGACTGGTCGAGTTTTCGGTCATAGAGTGTCCGTCGTCTCCATGGCCATCTCTTAATCTGATGTTCAAAATTAATAGCTTTAAGGAGAACGGAAACCTACAGTTTCAGTACATACTTTGCTTGCCATAAAACACAGTGAAATTAGCAAGAACAATAAAGCCTAAGATACGGAAAAACATCAAGGTAAGCTGGTACACCTGCATTCTGCATCGGCTGTATATTGTAACGTTAAAACCATGGTTTTGTTTTGTGAATAACAATCGAAACACTCTAATCAAAAGGGAGCTTCGTAGATCGCTTAATTAGCGCCGAACCTCGTAGCGGAGGTAGACGCTGCTACTGAGCATGCGTACCACTAGCTTTGTCTGCACAATTCCAGGGATCATTTTCGGAGGCTGTAAGCTGGCGGGATGGCGGGTGAAGTTGCAGCATTCGGTGGCTTGTCAGCTTACAGGTGAACGGAGTGCACCTACACTCTTTCTCTTAAACGCAATATTTTATTTTTACAAGGACTACCATAATACGGCCGTATGAGAAATCAAAAGTAGCGTTGCAGAACAATTTTGAAAAATATCAATACTGTTTCTATTGTTTTCTTGATAAGTTTACGGAAAAAGTAGCGTGAAAGTAATTTGTAACGTAACGAGTAAAGTAATTCGTTACTTTTGAGCGATAGAAAATTGTAACGGTAATTCCAAACATTTGACGCTCGGTAATTTGTAATTGTAATCCATTATATTTTTAGTAAGAGCAAGTCTGCATATGGCACAAGAGAGACGTTCGAACAAAATCGTAAAACACAGGGAAAGTAAAATGCAAATATTAAAGGCGTTTCTCAATTTATTCTTAAGGTCCTCGCCCCTTTCAACATCCGAAGAACTTTAAATTTTCAAACCCCTCCCTAAATAACGTTACCTCGTTACCAAATCAGCCCCCCCCCCCCCCCCCCGCCCCAGGTCGCAGTGTGGTGTTGTGTATAAATTAAACTGTCGAGATTTTGACGTATCATATATTGGGGAGTCCGGCCGCAAACTTTGCACCCAGTATGAAACAACACAAGCGTGACGTGGGAAAGCCACACTTGCCATGAGGGCAAAGACGGAGCGTCGTTAACCAGTGTTGGACAACGGGTTCCAGTTTTAACTTTGAGGACGCGTCGACTTTGGAGCGCAAAAAGGTGGGGTCTAAGTAGGTCCTTGGAATCATGCCGCATCTGGAGTGATTCAGCAGCTTGTAACTCCAGCCGCGGCCCCCTTCGCGAAGTATACGCTGACCTCCTTAATTAGGATATCTCGTTGCGGTTTTGTCGTTAGCGCTTCTTGGCTTCACTGATGATCGCTCCAGTATGGGAGACGAATAATTTGATTAAATTGTTCCGCATGTTATGTCAAGTCGTATTAGCGTATTTCATCATAACAAATCGTATTCTTGAAAATAATCCGCGGCACAATGCCGGAAAAATAAATACATAAAGATGTAATGATATTCCTAGTTGAACATAGACAGCTCCAAGGACAGACGAAGCTTGCATGAACTCGAAACTTCGCGAAATATTGCCTCTGAAGGCTGAAGTGGGATTTAGTTCTGGGTGCTTTTGCTTTGCAGCCTCATTTCAAGACTCTGGGCTTTATCAGTCATGCGGTTCTAACATTTTCTATGGCTGGTGCGTATCATCGCGAGACTGCATTATATTCACTCACAACGTTATAATTTAAACATTGTGGGTCGGCTGTCAATACCGCCCGACCTGGCCGAGTTCCACTCGCTCCAAGGAAGTCAGACGGGGAGCGCTATCATCAAGAAAGGTTTTATCGATTCTCAAGGCTGAGGAGGGCCAAGGCTGCCTTGTGGTTCGGGTCTTCCGTTGGAGTGGCTGCCTGGCACCGGCTCTTCTGTATCTCTCTGCCTTGGAACTGCAGCTCACGCACTTCGTCCGCCACGAGCCTCCTTTTTCTTCTTCTTCGCTCTCAGCACCGTCTCTCCACGTGCCGTGCGGCTCATTGTCCCCCACAACATCTACTTTTCCGAGTGTGGCGATCATCGCTAATCCCCAGGCATCTGAACTGTTTAGCTTGCATTCCAAACATGGTAGCGCTTAAAACGAGGACAAAGAAAGAGGCTGGAAAACACAGCACTCTGTGTTGTTTAGTATCCTCCTCTGTCCTTTTCTTAAGCGCTACTCCATTTTTTTACATCGGGTGCGAACTCGGCAAACAATTTGCACTGAGCTGTTTAAAATGTTTTATACGTGACGTCATCCAACTATGTACTGGTGGTCATTATTACTTATTCTTTCTTAGAAAATCAAATCAAGTGGCGGGTATTGCGCGCTGAAATATTTACGCGCTCAGTGCGAGTCATATAACTGAGAGACAAAAGGAGACTTGCCAGATTGTTTGGCACCACGAAAATGTTTTTTTCTTGCAGGAGTGTTTTTATAAACAAAGACATTTCCCGGCGATGTTTTCTGATCTGTGCAAGAGTAACATTGACAACAAGTTGGGTTTTACAGCGTCAGCTGTTAGTCGTCTGCTCCCCAGTTTTTGGACGGTACGAGCGTAAACAAAAAGTTTCCCCGCTACATTTAGTGAAATACTGACGTCATAGTGGCCTATGATTCAATTCAGTTTTCCGCTAAATTTAGCGGACAATTTGTGTCACGTGACCCATGCACCAATTTAAAAATGTATATATATATATATATATATATATATTTCTGTGGACACAAACAACTTTACACTCTATAACGTTGTGCACATAAGAGCAAGCTAAGACACAGCACTATATCAAGCAATACTTACACGCTAGAATAACAAAATTCACGATAAATAGGACAAACTAAAATGGCTACAAAAAAAAAGTTTTACAAAAGGTAGCTTGAAAACATTGATCTTCGCGCATGAAACATAAGATGGTAATTACCAAGAAAAAATATTAGTTTTACCCACTAAAATTAGCTGAGATATTTACGTCACGTGACCTATTCAACATTTGAATTTAGAAGCTCAATTTGGCGGGAAAGTTGATGTCACGTGACGAGATATCACGGGACCCACAGACAAATATTGTTCTTTGCTAAATTTTGCAAAGAACAGTATTGCATTGATAGGGCGCATCGAATCGGCGCGTACAATGAAAATAAGAAAAGACCGATCGTAGTAAAATTTTGCTTTTTCAAACATAAAGACTCAGTACTGGCTTCCGGTTACAAACTTAAAGATAGCGGCTTCGCCGTTAGTGAAGATTTTCCGAGGCCCGTTCAGTTGGCAAGAAGAAAGCTCGTTGAATTCGCAAAAACCCAGGACTGTCGATTCAAGCTGCGAATGGACCGACTATATATTGATGACAAATGCTTTATGTTTGACCATGAGAGTGAAAATGTCTGTGAGGTCGCCAAATAACAACCAAGAAAACCCACGGAAGTTCCCTTAGCATCAAGTATATTACCATCCTCGCCATATGGCACCATACAGAATGACTCTGCAAATCACGCTGTGCACTTCGGCTGTTCCGGTTCAGGTGGCAGATCAAAGCAAAATAAAAAAAGAACTGCTAACGGTCACTTGGACGTTGGAACAGTAATGGTTATAAATTGCCGTAGTATTAAAAATAAGGGGGATGAATTTATGGGCTTACTTCAGACAGTTAAACCTGTGATTGTCTTAGCTACAGAGTCTTGGTTGGATGCCACTGTGGTTTCAAGCGAAGTGTGTCCAGATAATTATACAGTATACAGGAAAGATAGAAACCTACATGGTGGAGGTGTTTTCATTCTTGTGGATAAGAATATTCCTACCACGCCGATACTCATTCCGGATGTTAACATAGAAACAGTGTGGTGCCAAATGTCTGTCAATGGTAAACATATTTCAGTAGGTGTTTTTTATCGCCCCCCAAACGAGGGCAGCGAAGTTTTAGAAGAACTAACAGATATAATCCTTGAGGCCTCTAAGGAATATGTTCTTTTGGGTGGAGATTTTAATCTTCCTGATTTGGTGTGAGAAAATGGCAAGGCCCATGGCTCGGGAGGCTCGCTTCATACTAAATTTAATGCCATTCTAGAAATGTTCGATTTAACACAATATGTCACAGAGGGAACACGTCTTTTAAACATTTTAGATCTTCTTCTTTGCAATTTGCCGGGTGCGATTGATAACGTTTGCGTAATACCTGGTATTTCAGATCATAGGGTGGTAACAGCAGCGCTAGCTCACCCAACGGTACATAAAGGGAAGTGTCAAGAAAGGAGAGTGTATTATTATGACAAAGGAAACTATGATGCCATAAGAAATGAATTGGTTGTTTTCCTACCATATTTCTTAAAACAGGCCGATGATATTGGCATTGATGAGCTCTGGAACATCTTTAAGCTCAAAGTTCACGAGCTTGTTGACAATTACGTTCCCTCGGGAATACAATCTTCTAAAACTAAAGACAAACCTTGGGTGACGAAAGAGGTAAAGCAGATTATTAAGCGAAAACGAAGAGCTTATCTACGATTCAGAGATAATGGGGGAGCAGCCAACAGGTCTAGCTTAGAGCAAAGTGACACGCTTTTTAAAACGGCAGTTAAGGGGGCAAAGAGAAGTACTACGAAAAGTTAGACGTAAAACTAAAAATGCACCCTAAAGAGTTTTGGAAGGCAGTTAAGGTAAATAAGAAGGATGATACGTCTGTTCCTCCACTTTTATTAAATGACCAGCTGATAGTGGACGAGAAAAACAAAGCTACGTGTTTAAATAATTACTTTGAATCTGTTTTTTCGAAAGCTGCTAAGACGATCTGTTACCCTACTGTGCGATCTGTAATGGAACACGCGATGTCACCCGTAGAGATTACGTACAACGGTATAGCTTTATTACTAAGAGATCTTGATGTAAAGAAATCATCCGGGCCTGATAATATTTCTCCACTTATATTAAAGTAATTGTTCCGTAGAGATAGCAAACTACTTGTGTGTGCTTTACAACAAATCATTAAGGGATCAAAAGCTTCCAGCAGACTGGAAAATCGCAAATGTTGTACCAATACACACATCAGGATCCAAGAACTGTGTTGAAAATTACCGACCTATCTCTCTAACGTGCATATGCTGCAAACTTATGGAGCACGTGATTTATAGTAATCTTATTAGACACTTGAACATAGATAATTTCCTTATCCGAGATCAGAATGGGTTTCGATCTGGAGCGTCCTGTATGACTGTGCTTGTTGACGTTTTTCTCTTTTTGGCGGGCGCCATGGATACTGGACATGAAGTAGACTGTTTGTTTATAGACTTCAAAAAAGCCTTTGATCTCGTAAACCATGAATTGTTAAATTACAAACTTAGCTTACTTGCCATTGATAATAATGTTTTAGGTTGGCTCCAGGACTACCTGAGAGAACGAAAACAGTGCGTTGTGCTAAATGGTGATAAGTCTGATTACGTTGATGTTACATCTGGTGTCCCCCAGGGTTCTGTTCTGGGACCTTTGCTCTTCCTGGTATATATAAATGACATTATTAATGGAATACAATCAAATATAAGACTATTTGCGGACGACTGTATTATTTATAGAGTAATTAATGATTCGAATGATGTAAATTTCTTACAGGCTGATCTTAACAATATTTCAATGTGGTGCAACGATTGGAAAATGAATCTGAACGTTAAAGAATGTGTGCACGTGAGATTTACTCGAAAGAAAAGCTCCATTGGTTCAACCTACATAATAAATAATGAAATATTTCAGGCTAACTCAAGCGTAAAATACTTGGGTGTAATTCTGTCTAGTGATTTAACGTGGAAAGCTCATGTGAAAATGATAGCTCTGAAGGCTGTACGTATGCTTAATTTTATACGACGGACTTTTCGACAGGGTTCATGCAAAATTAAAGAAACTCTGTACTTTACGTTTATTCGTCGCTGTATTGAATATGCAGCAGTTGTGTGGGATCCCCACCACAATAACCTAATACAAAAACTGGAAAAATTCAAAAGCAGTGTGCTAGATTTGTTCTAAATGATTACCAACGCGGGGCAAGTGTCACCACCATGAAGAATAATTTAAACTGGGAATCACTAGTTTCACGCAGAAGAATGTTTAGGTTAAAATATTTACAGGATATATATAACAGTCACCTTTTAATCAGTCGAGAAATGTTTTTACACGAACCTTTTTATGTGTCAGGAAGGGCGGACCACCAGAACAAAATCCGACCCTACTTTTGCCGTACTGATGTTTTTGCGTTTTCGTTTTTCCCAAAAACTATAGAAGAATGGAATAGGTTGGCTATTGAAGGATGTGTTTAACGTATACACAAGTTTGTTTGTGTTTCGATGTTTTTGTTAGAATTTGATGTATTTTTATGTACTCATTCCTGCTGTAATGCCGAAAGGCGATGCAGGTTTTTATGTAAATAAAAAAAAACTATTGACAATGCAGTTTCCCCACCAAATCTAGCGAAAAAAATGGACGTCATGTGACCTTGGGGATTTCACTTTACCCAAAAACATTTGGTGGAAAAATTTATGTCAGGTGGCCTAACGCTTCAGGAACTACAAAAAGAAATTCCGGTTCTCCGCTAAATTTAGTAGACCAATTCGCATCACGCCTATGGGCCAATTCTCGTTTCCTTCAGAATTTGAATAAAAAAAGAAAACATCACAATCCTACAAAATTCATCTACAACACATTGACGCTCAATCAATGCGTTATTTCAATATCATATCACCGTATGACGCACGATTGGCGCAATGTCAACCGATCGTCATCGTCATCATGCTCAAATGAGCAGCACAGCTGACAATGTCCAAACACATCGCGCCGTTTGATTGTAGAGCAATTTTTTTACTCCCCTCCCCTCTTTCTTTTTGGTTAGTTTTCTAGAGAATACATTTTATTCCTGGGGTACTGCCTATGGCATTTTCATGGTGTTATTTTCAGAATTATATTTCTGTCACTTGTTAAGAGTAACCATTAATTTCAATGATTTTGCACCCAAAAACTGTGAACTTTCAGAAATCTATGAATGTGGTCGCTACTCGTGGAAAACCTTGAGAAAGGCACTCCTGCGAGAAGTAAAGCAGTTGCCAACGTTCTGCTGTATCTCTGAGGCTAGTACGATCTTCCGTTTCAGCTGGCCCAAACCCTTCCGTGCACGCTTATGCGGGAAGGAATTAGTCTCCTTCTGGCGGAGGAGTGGCGGTGACGTCAAAAACACGCCGCGCTCTGATTGGCTCTGATTGGAAGGATAGTGGGTAGACCTCAAAGCAATCTGCCTTGAGGTCTATACCCACTATCCTTCATTCAGAACCAATCACACCTCCGCTGTCTGACGTCACCACAGTCCTTGCAAAAGAAGCAGACGAACTTGTGTTCCGCATATATCAATATAACGCATCGTTTATGAGTCGCATCTATTCTCAGGAACAAATTTCTGAGGCATTTGAACAACACTGAAAACAAGTTTGGGTGTCTCAATTATGTGTAGATGAAAAAAAGGCTCTGCAAGAGTTCTTGCGCTTTCAGTAAATGCCGCTAAGACTTAATGCCTGGCGTTCATAACTTCCATAAACACCCATAAATTTCCTATCCCGGCCATCGCAGACGCATTAAAATTGAAGGAAAGAAACAACTTTTCCCTTCGCAATTTGAACACGTGGCCACGTGATTTGACTCTTATTACATACCCTCAGTAGTGTTCATTGTATTCGTGTGCAACCGCTGGCATTGCAAAGAGGGTGGGCTGAGCCTCAGACACTGTTAGTGTTCGGCTATCCTCATCTTTGATTGAACACGAGGCATCACCCGAATATAAAGCGACGCTGATTGTCACGAACTCGGTCTCCCAACTCGGGCTTGTGAGAATCGGCTGCCTCACGGTAGTACGTGAGTCGCGGCGCGAAGAAACGTTAACTAGTTTAGGTAAGTTGTGGAACTCCCGCGGAGGGAAGTACCTCCCCTCAATCACTTTAGTCCTCCTCCCGTTTTTAGAAGCGCCACCTTGATCACTGTTGCTAATTGTGCATTTCATAGAGTATGCTGAAACGCCATCTAGAATCACATATTATTTTATATTTTTGTACGATGATGATTAAGGGTTTAATAGCTCGAAATGTTAAATTACACACCATAATGTTTAGGTGTGTTGTGAGTTAAAAAATATATAATACGACTTAGATCGTGGGTAAATGGCCAGCGCTATGAATAAAACGAATATACTGTCAGATGGGATGAGGGACCGATACAGAAATTTAGATTCCCCATACAATATATGAGACAAAAAGCGTGGCGGATATTTCGCACAGAGGAAACTTTTACGGGAGAGCGAGTGTCAAACCGAAATTTTAATCGGTTCGCATCTGTTCGGGATTACGGCTTTCGGTTCAGTTCCGGTTCAGTTCCGGGAGCAAAAAGAACGGTTCGATCTGGTTCTAACCGGCTAGAACCTGTTTGAACCGCTAAATTTAGAATATATTTTATACATTGATTTTGTGATGGGCACTATTTGAGACATAAAATGAGCCACTACATACTTGTTTTTGTTGTTCGTACAATCCACTATTATTTCCAGGTGCCACAAATAAGAAATTAACTTATTTGATTTCACACAACAGTAAAATAAACTTGAAATTAACATAGAAAACTCCGTGTTTAGTCGATTCAACATCCGTTTGTTTACCTCATTCACGCATACTTTACCTAAATCGAAAGGCTTACACAAAGTGCGGTAAGTCACCTAAAATAGCCGTGCTTGGTACAACTTCGCGTCGCAGTATTAAAAGTGAAATCGTGGTTGTGCTCTTCAGTTAAGGTAATAATTACAGTGCATAGAATCATGGAATGGGCACCCCGTTGCCATATATATAGAGAAATATAGTTTACTAAATACGCTTTACAATGTATATGATGATAACGCAACTGACATAAAAGCAAAAATATGTCCAAAATCTCAAAAAAGTTTGAGGACAGCCTTTCCAGACTATATTTGATAGTAACACTGAGCGCCAGTCACAACGCTTCTGTACCTGTCCAATATTAATTTCACTCAGCACCGCGATATAGACAAAAAGTCATGCAAAAACGAGTGATGTAAATTGTTCACATTATTCTATACGCACCTTCGTACTCAAATTGAATCTGGCCTAAAATAACGCATACCCAAGGGAACATGTTCTTACGCAGGATAAACTACAGATAGCTTGACTCTCGTGTGTTTTTTTTTCTAGAAGATGCCGGTCAATTCAATCTTCAAATAAGCATCGCCCTTGCTAACTGGTGATTTTTGTTAAATTGAACAAAAATAATATTTTATGGTTTACTCGATATGGAAGCTACTTAATTGGTCGCTGACGGTCTGCGTGCGTAATTGTCATAAATCCGCTCGCTCCCTGTTTACTTTGTTTCGACCAACCAACAGACACATAAAATTGCTGTTCATCACGTAAAAGAAGAAATAAGACGTCTATATATTTGATAATTTATATATCTGTCAGAAACACAGGTATTTAAATCAAATTTGAAACCATAAATTTGTTTAAGGCTGTCCCAACTCACTTATACATGTGCCTATCAAAGATACAAACAACGAAAACGATTGGTATAGCACTTTCAGATACTTTGCGGGTTGCATTTACTTAAGATGTGTATTTCAAGGTGATCGGCCTTTTATTAATGTTGCAAATCTTAAGTCGGTAATCAAACATTTTTACTCTCATAAAAGTTGACTGTAAGTTCGCAAAACCGCTTGAAACCTACACGGAAAAACGACACTCAAGAATACGCCAGCAATTCAGTCTGCGTAAACGTGCTCCTTTACGCCGCTTGGCAGTGTGTAAAACCGGATCGCGGTCTTTGCAAGAAAGGACTGTGTGCTCACATGATATACCCATGATATACCCAAATACGAAGTTTGAAAAACAGAAAGATAATAAATGGTATTCTTCAGAAGAATCACATAGACAATGCCTTATTGAAAAGCAAATGTACAGAGATGTAAGGTGTTCTACATTACTAATATATCGCGGGAGGGACAAAGGTAGAATAATCCTAATTCTTATCTGTATCACTGAGCACCCTAAAATAATTCACAATTTTGCATATGCTTGTACGAGCTCAAAACTTAACGATATACTGCCTCGGGAGGCTAGTGTTATATTCGGTTTTTATATGCACATGTCTTAGACCCTCACTTTACAACTCTGTGCTTCACCAGTCATGAGCTTCAACATTTCATTAGGCTGCAGTATATTATCCCGATACTGCTATACATACTCCGCAAATTTACAATTTGAGCTTATACTTTGCTTGTGTTGCGAACATCCCATTTCACCTGGATACGGAACTGTTTAAGATGGTCTGCACGTGACGTCATCGCACTATATGCTGGTGGTTCTTGGGATTTGTTGTTGCCGAAAAAATTAAATCCGGTGGTGCAAAATTTAATTGGCCGAAGGTTGCCTTTAGTGCAAGCCACGCATTTGAGAGATACAAATTATGATTGCTTGGTGCAGCGTCGCCAGGAACGAGGCGAGCTTCTGGCACTATGAAAACGCGCTTTCTGACAAGAGTGATTTTACAAAAGAAGCCGTTTCCGGGGAGACGCTGTCTAGTCTTTGCAGAAGATGTGAGGCAAAGAAAACTCTACAAAACAGTGTTATTTTTTATTTCTTACTACCCCCCCCTTCCTTTTGTTTTCCTAGCTTCTTCAGAGAAAAATTTTATTCCTGGAAGACTCACTCCGCCGATTGTTCGGCAACTATATTTGTGTCACTTAACCATAATCTACCGGCGCTTTTATTAGGCGCCCAAACATGAACAGTTTAAACAAAATGCGAACGTGGTCGAAGGTTCAAGACGGGCTTGAGAACAACACTCCTGTGAAGTTCATAACGGCTGCCACCATTCCGCTGGCTCTCTCAGGCCTCTAGGATATTTCTTTCCAGCAATCCTTCCAATGCACACTTGTAGTTCTATGTAACCTGGAATTAATAAGTCACATTTAGTCCTTTCAATGCTTCTATTCTCGTGGAAAACTTTCTGAGACCATTCAGCAACAACGAAAACATGTCTCGTTGCCTCACTGATGCGCAAATGTAAAATAAAACATTGAAAATATTTCGAACTTTCACAAATACCCTTAAACACTAATCCACGACGTTGAGAACACGCATAGACTCCCATTAGTTTTCCTCTCCACAGGGTAGCAGACGTAAAAAAAAGTGCGCAAACAAACAGCTTCCCCTTCCTCAAATTGCAAGTAGAACAAGCGTACACCGGATCGGACGCCAATTGTATACCGTCAGTGTTCATCATAGTCATGCGCAGGGGTTGAAAAAGCGTAGAGCATGGACATTGCATAGACAGCATATATATTGTTAGAGTTCCGCTGTTATCATCTTTGAACACTGAACACGTTACCTGTATGTTTGGCGACGTTGATCGCCATGAACCCGAGTACTTGACTCTGACTCATGACAATAGAGTACGTCACGGTATTACGTAACTCTCAGTGCGAAGGGATGATGTCATCTGACGTGAATGTGTCACCAACGCTAATAAATATGGCGACGATCTCAATTTAAATCCACTTGACACAGTGAATCATGTGGCGACGTCACTTTACGTCACGAGGCCACGTGACGTGACATTACTTGACAGCATGTCTTGACACCATGACGTCACATGACCACGTGACATATGATAATATCTGTTGCTAATAAAAAAGCGCCTCGAAAACCCACGATTCCTCATACATGCAATTCTGAATATGACGATTCGATCAGTACAAATAAACACAGCTTCGAAATTTATTCTAAAATATTCATTTTGAGATACTAAAAAAAAGAATCAGTTAACTATTTTGAACCGGTTGATGTTATATTATTTCAGGATGTTATGAATTCGGTTCGCAATAGATTCGACAACCTTGTGGAAAATATAAGAATGGCTTATGGAAAGACGAGATAATAAAACTTTGAGCCGAATCTTCGTTAAGGCTATCTCCCGCAATACATGAATGGGCTTGTTGCGCAGCTTCTTTTCAGATTTCTTGTCCCATTCTACCTGCCATCTTTGAAACGTTACGCCCTAACAACTCGTTTGATGTATATAGAACAAAAACATGTTAACCATAATGTTTCTTATTTTATCCTGTTTGATTTCACATTTCACTTTCCGGGTACTGCAGGCCACTTAGCGTTAGCCTTTGGTCACCGTACCCTCCCGATGTAGCGATATATTTGAAGTGTATATCTTTTTGTCATGAAATGTCTTAGTTCCGAGCATCCAACAATAAGCAATATGCTAGCTTTTATAAGTTTGCGATGTTCTTCGTGGCTGAATTCGCTTCATCGTTTCAGCAGGTTAAGTTCAAGACAGTTAAGATCATTGTATCGAAAGAAAGTCGTGCATATTGGCAGCCTTTGTTCTTCCGTCTGCCTCGAAGTTTCGAGGTTTTAAATATAAAAGGTAAAAAACTTCCTAAACCAAATTTTATTCAATTACAATTGAACTAAAAAGGTATTTTTGTCTTATATGTGCAGATTGAAAACTGCTTTTTCTTTCACAAATCAGATGAAATACCTTGCGTCGAAATACCTTGCAGTATCTTTTTTTTATCGGGTGGATATGGTGCGTACATGAAGGACAAAGATAAAGTTCGGATGTGTAAACAAGTGCTTAAATGATTAAACAAAGCTTATGCCCTTGCGTTTAAAAGTGTTGACGTACGAACATTTAAAAATTAAAGGAATTGAGAATTTACGTTCGAAGACAACTGGGAAGTATTTAAAAATCATATTGCGCAACTCACCAATACCTTCATACCTTTACAAAACACCTCGGAGTTGTCTCTTTTTCTGCCTGGTTCAATAATACATCCAAAACAATTCGTGACAGAATAGCGCGAAAATTTCGAGGAGCTAAAATTTCAAATCTTGTCGATAATTGGTCTTAGTATCAAAATTTTGCTGGTACTTACGAAAGTACTATTACAAAATCAAACTTTTCTAAAACCTTACCATCCACGTTAAGAAACAATTCAAAACAGTTTTGGAATGCTGTCACCCAAATAAAAATCCTGTATTATTTCTGTGTGACTATTTAGGTGATCCTGTGTATTTTATGATTGGGCATCAGCTTTCAATTTGCGTTTGTTGATTCACTCTCGGACGCTTATTTATCCCATTCACCCACATTGGAACGGAGTAAATTTATACCGAAGTACGTTATTTTTATTGATGTTGGTAGAAGAGCTTTCGTGATGAATAATTTAAAATTAACTTGTTCAATAAAACTGAACGCTATTATTCCGTGTACCTAAAACACTGCAGAATATACTTCTATAATACTGGCTAAAATATTTCAACAATCCCCAGTCCTTGGTTGTTGACCCGACGACTGCAAGGTTGGAAACGTGATACTGATACAGAAACCTGGCAATCAACATTGCCCTCTCAATTACCGCTTCATATTGCAAACTAGTATACCATTAGTGAAAAGACTGTAAACACGCTGGTGAGATGGTGGTAGCCAATAAAGAGTTTTCGAAGAACGTATGCAATTTTTCGCACGCTAACGCCAAATTTAGCGCTTGTAATAACGCACACTACGCTAGAGTGTTCTTAAAAAGCGTTTCACCGCCGCGACGCAAAAGCCCAAGCATCTCGCGCTTGCAACGCCTCCAAGATAGTCATAATTTTTATTTGACACACAAAATGCTGTCTCTCGAGGGGAAAAAAAACAAGTTTTGTTGGTCCAAAGTAACATTTCAGATTTGTTTAAGCATGATAATGCGACGCGAGCGGTCGACCGGTCATGTCCGCCTCCGTCGCCTCGGAAAGGAAGGTCCCTCGGTGGCATCCTCGCAGTCGCGAGGATGCAACCGACGTCGCAGTCATGGTCCTGGGAGCCGCCATCTTTTAACTCTGCTCGTCTTGGCTTTAGCCAACTTCTTATTACGAATCCGCCTTGGAGGAGCGCAAAGAGCGTACGCACGCAATTTCCGAAACACAGCGTAGGCTAAAATAGCGCACGCAAAGCGCCAAACGAGGCTAGCGTTCGGCGCATACGCAGTGGCGAACACGCTATTCTTTGCGTAGGCAAAGCTTTAGCGTGCGCTTTTCTAAAGCTTCCTATTTAGGTAGTTTTAACACATCAGAAGAAAAGAAAACGAAAGTGAGACCCGCTCCTGCGTCTACTCTTAGTCGAAGGAATAGACACAGAAGGGCACGGCTCAAACTCATATATCTGGTTTATTTCTCAACATCAAATATATATATACCCACACAACCATTCTGAATAACTTTCCATGATATGTGTCACTAGGTTTTGTGCAGGGAAGACGAAGGCAACCACAGGCTAAGAGAGAAATAGCAAGCATTAGGAAGGCGGGACGGGTGAGGAGGGCAATAGAGGGCAAGGGAACAAAATGGGAGCACTAGGAACGTTAGAGAGGTAGGGAGATTTCTCCCACTCTTGCCCAAACTTCCTGGTGCTTGTCCTTTTTCCCCTCGCCTGGAGTTGCCTACCCCTGTACTGCATGCAACTAGTGACACGGAATATACGCAGGTGTCTTCCTTTTTTAATAAAATAATTTTGAACGATTTTGAAAAACATTTTGAACACAAAGACAGCGGCAAAACGTTTTTCAGATTATAAAAAAGGCAATATTTTTTGAAGAGAGAGAGAGAGTAGAACAAAACAAAAAAAAAAACAGAGGCTACCCGAAATCTTATTAGCAACCTTCAGTTTCTTGCATAGGGATTGTTGTGTATCAGATACCGTTAGCCTGCGGGTTAAAGTACATGAAATAAACCCGGAAAAGCTAAATGACAGGTTATAGAACATCAGACAAATTAAAGCGGACATGCGATGAATACAGAAATCGTGAAGCATATTGAGGGATGAAATAATTGTACTCCTTACGGGTCAGAGATGGAAGACCCACATAAGAGCAGAATGAAGTGAAGACCGTCGTAAAAGAGATGTTAAGGATAACGTCTATCGGAAACTTCATAAGTCAAGCTTTGACGCAGCTTGGAGGCAACAGAAAAAAAAATTCCTCAAATTAAAAATGTCAATTTAGAATTTTTTTTAATGAAGAGATAATATGAGCGGTGCTCTTATTTGGAAAGCTTTTCCCGTGTTAGGGTACAAAGCGCAACAGTCTCGTGTTCCTTAAATCACCCAGATGCAGGTTCTGAAATTCTCTCCCGTCGTCCTTGATGAAAAGTGCATCGCCTTCTGAGTTAGGCCGCTTCGTCTTTTATAATTGCGTACGTTCTTTGTATTTAAAATGCTTTCAAAAAAGTAGATTTCTGCGTAGTAGGTGGTTGAGAGAAATTGCATTGTCAGTTTGGCCGCTAGGTCTCTTGGCAATGTGTATGAAGACGGCTTCAAAAAGGATATATTCGCGTAGAAGGGGGTTGAGAGTTGATGTGTGAATGTATATATGATGTTTGTAAAAATAAAAACAGTTAGCTCAGTTTGAGACGTTCCCTTTTGAGTGTGTTTCTTCCTCCGAAATGTGTTCTTTTCTTCACCACATTCTCATGTGTTGAACTACATCATCATTATACCATGGCAAAGTTCTAGAACATATCATTGCTTCACACAACGTCAATTTCTTCTAAAAAAAGTGTTTTTCGCCTGGGCCACACGGCTTTCAGAAAACTTGTTTTCTGTGAAATTCAGCTACACTCTAAGAAAAAGGGGTGTAGACGCTACACCCCTTGTCCCATATACGACACCCCGAAATTTCGATTTGACGTACAGAGCGCTGACGTCGAACTGACTGCTCCAACTTTTGCGAGAGGGTTGATGACGGTGAGATGTAACATATTAAAACGATAAAGTACGTATCAAAGTCTACAGGAGAAAAACACACATGTTTTGCAGTGGAGCCTAGAAAACCCCGATAACTTTTCATGCAGTCAGTCACACTTACATTAACTATTTTAATGAGTTCTACAACTCGGCTATCAAGCCGCTCGTGAAATTTCGTAGCGTTGGTACAACGTCAGTGCGCTGTACATCCAACTGAAGTTTTGGGGTGTCGTATATGGGACAAGGGTTGTAACGACTACACCCCTTTTTTAGCGTGTGTACTAACTTTTACTCACGATCTTCACGTCATTAAAGATCGTTGTTCCCAAGGTAATTGCATATTTTTTGTTGCCAAAGTATTAGATAAGGTGTCAGAAACGTATTACTTCATAAGTTAATTTCACAAAGTGTGGAATCCAGAAAAGTTTTTTTGGATTGATGCTTTCTTGACTAACCATTCTCAATATGTATTCGTAAAAGCAGTGACGCTCTTTTAGTTTTTATAACGTCCGGTGTCCCTCAACGTTCTGTACTGTGTCATCTCCTTTTGTTGTATATAAATTAACAACATACCCGCCTGCGTTTAAACCTAAGTTGTCATATATGCCAATAATTCTGGTTAATAACGGAGATAAGCTGAGCTAGTTTGATATACATTGGGGTAAACCAGAAGGACATACAAATTGTAGGCACATTTTTATAGCCTATCATTTGTTTGAACGTTCCTCTACTTGCATGTTCAGTTGGTTTGCCCCAATGTTGTATATCGTGAAGTGACTTGTGATCCCGCTGTACCTTTTCTCTGTTTTGATATTAAGCGCGTGCTTAAATGGTGTGAATTATGAAGAATGGAACGTAACACTAACAAATGAAAGAGTTAAGTTCTTAGTGCGGTGGTTGCCGCAGATGGAATGATGGCAACCCCCAATTGCGCCTTCACCGTGTAAAATCGTAGAGAGGCACAGGAACACCGCATGTGAAGCTCACGAACTGATATACAGAAATGGGAATTATAGACATATTATATTCAAACCGGGTTACAGATCTTAGGAGCCACGATAGGCCTCTCGGAGTCCTGGCGTCGTTATGCACCCCCGATGCTAAGAGTAGACACACCCTTGCTTCTCCCGCGCGCCGCCAAGTATCCATGTTTCCACCCCTGGCTTTGAATTCCATGACGCGTACGTGAAGTGTCTATCGCCTCCTCGCTCGTCCGTTCCGGTTCGGTGAGGGAACGCGTGTATTCCTCAAAACTAAACTGACCTGTCTCAGGCTCGGTTTACTTCCGAAAGCCCGAAGCGGCTTACGGCCGTGTCTGTGACACCCACAGCCGTAAAGACTGCGAAATCCGCTTTCCCTTGACAATGTTCAAAATAAACAAAAAAAAAATAAGAAACATATACCGAGAGGTTTTTGAACCTAACAGTAAGGTAATGAGGGCTTCGCGGCATCACATTGATATCCCCTCTTACTACCTTAACCACACTCCTTTACAGCTTGTAGCATTGTTTAAATACCAAGGCGTTCACATTTCTTCTAACTTGTCTTGGGAAATTAATTTACTCTACCTAACAGGTAATACCAATCGTATTTTAGGATTTATAAAACAAAACTTTCCGTATGTTTTTATGTTTCTGAGTTATATCTCTACCAAGCTCTTACTCGGTTCAAACTCGAATATTACTCTTCATTTAACGACCCCGGTACATACAGATTTCCACATGCAGCTGAAGAGCTCACAAAATAGGAAGTCTGTTTAATACTTAATATCATCGCACTGCCATCGTAACATTTATGACTGGTAGCATAAGCGTGCCTAGCCATGCATATCGTAGACAAGTTTCTAGTCCGTGTTTCGTTCACAAAATGTATCATAATCCCCTTTCGTGAAAAGCTACTAATAACTTTTTCTACATATCACCGCATTTCGTTGAACAACACAATGCAGGCCTACCATCATGTTAAACTACAACTTATCAAAATTCAGTCATAGCCCGAACTATACTTTCTTGGATCCACCTTTCAGCGTTGATGGTAACTTCTTCTGATAAGGTCTCTTTTAGATATGTCTTAACAATATCAACATTATAGTAACTTATTAACGTATAGTTATCGCATACTTAGGTTTTGCTCTTTTTGGTTTCTTGTATTTGTGCCTGTAACCCACTCCCATCTGCAATGCCTTCCTGACCTTGAGAGTATTTTAAATAAGTAAATCAACAAGCAAGGGTCGATATGCCAGTGGTGGACGGGGTAGTTGATATTTCCTAGATGGGTGCCAGAGCACCTGCGGTAGAAACGGGTCATTCTAGCCAGTGGTGGTGATTCTCACAATATCGTGGGTGGGTTGTTTTCCAACGATCTTGTTTGTGTTTTTGTTAACACCTAAGGTCATGTATTCGGTAACTATAACCACTATTTTACGACCTCAGGTAATTTTAGTGTCAATTTATTGCTGGCGGAGCTTAAACTTTTCTTTTCTCGAATAAGTTCAATTTGGGCCTATTCTATACCACAAGATTTCCGCCTTACCCCTTTTGTTTTTTCTCACAGTGAAGTTTCTATGACTGTCCGACGTTCGTTTCTTTACCTTAACGCTACTAGGGTCAGATTGCATTAAATATTGCCAAAGCAAGTTTGAACTATTCAAAAATTTCCTAAACGCAAGGCATGTGTGAATGCACTTAGGCACGACTTGGTGAAGTGCTTGAGGGGAAGCGAATCTAATATTTCCGAAATACATTCACGCTACATAAACCGCAGCGCTTTCAACCAGTCTGTTTTGATTGCGGTGTGGCCTACAATAAATATGAATGAAATTTGTGGCCGAAACTAATGTTTGTCTTTTTGTATTATGTTCACTGATATGTTAAACTGTCAAAACCATATGTTCGGATGAACAATCTACAACTAACTGCCGTACACATAAGCCTAAATAAACTACGTTGCTCTTAATTGCAACAATGATAAGCATTACAAGGAAATGTTGAACTGTTCAAATAATGTGTGCGCATAAATTACATGAATATATGTAAGAGTAACGTACAATTAGGCTTACTTAATCTAGCTTATTTTTAATCCTTAAATAAATACGCCACCAACATATTGTCGCAAAAAACACGAATTTGTAACTTTTTTATGATGCCATTAACTCACACTGAGTGCACTTCCAACTTTCATTTTTGCTGGCACCTCTTTGCATGATCCGTGTGTACCGTGAGTACCGTGAGTTTTCAACTGTTTTGAGTCAATAACCTCTTTGACCATGCAGCTCTTTCCACGTCGATGGAATTATAATTCGGACGCACCTAGATATCGACATTGGGAAACACAGAGGATGCTATATGACGGGACCAAGCGTCTTCGAAGGCAGTATACACAAATATGAAGTTGCAATTGTAAGACATATTATTTTTTGCTTGAATAAGTGTAGATACTCAAAAAGTAGTATCTACGTTTGCACTCGCACACCTTCAGAAAATATCGTTTATTTTTAAGTATATATTAATTCGTGACTGTCGCTTGAATATGACGTCACATTGTGTAGATTATAAACAAGCTGCCAAGAGCTAAAAATACTTATACCTCCCAAATTGAAACGGTGTAGTGTCTTCCGGCTTGCAATTTAGTACAGTTATCGGGTTATTCCACAAAAGATAAACACAGTTGGAGTTTTTTCCCTTTTACTTAATCCCATGAAACTGTCCTTCATATTTTTACATGTTTGCATAATTATATATATAGGTAAAATAAACGTATTTGTAGCATTAAAAATAATAAATTTGGATCACAAAAAGAAGAGTAGGGGGGTCATGAAAAAATGAACAGTCACACTTACGGATTCTGCCATTGTGATCAGAGACTAGAATATCGAAACCAATGCGTAAAGAGCGTTGGAATACCCAGTCGGAAGTGGCGGCAATCTGTGCAGCGGCCGCGTGTAGCGCTGTGTGCATTCGGTTACCTTTTACTTTGTCCTCGTGTTTGCATTTTTTTATTACGTAGTTAGTTGTCCTGACAATTTATTTCTACGTCATACCCTCTCGCCGTTTCTTCCCGATATTTGTAAGCCCCTGTCATGCGTAAAATAAATTTTCATGATGCGATCTTTTAATATTGAATGTTTATACAAGGTGTTTCTTAAAAAGTAGATCGACATTTTCCAGCGAATGGTAGCATTCACTTAAAAACATAAGCGGTGAGATACACTTTCATTGATTACCTTATCTAGCCGTCGCGACGCAGCGTGCCTTGCAGGTCAGACTACCCTGCTAAGAAAAAAAAACTTCAGCCTTGATCTGTTTTGGGACCCTCTATGCGATTTAAAACCCTTCAGCCCATCAAACCCCTTTAGCCTTTCAGACACCTTCAGCCCGTCAACACTTTAGACGTCCAACAGACTGTGAACCATAAAACAAACATGTAGCTTAAAAAGTTATTCAGGCATTTATTCCGGACATTAAGTTGTCGATACATGTTTTAACTCAAAAATAAAACAAGCACAGATGTGTATTCAAACCCGTTCGCAAGCAGCTATGGACGCAAAAGTATCTTCCAAGTTGCTCACAATGCTTCTGGATAAGTTCTTAAGGTCTACGGTTTTCCGATTTTTAAAAACCGGGCAACTGCACTAAACAAACAAATAACACTTTCAATACCACCTTTAGCAAAAACCACGGAAGCGCAACCAACATCGAAAGCCGTTCGGAAATTCTGAGTACAGACACAATATCGTCCCCAGCGTCTCTTTCTCTCGCTAGGTGCTCTGGAAGTCAGAAGGACAAAAAGTCGCGAACAGGTCACTGGGAGACTTTCTTAATCCGCATGTCCAGCTGCTCTAGAAGATAAATCCGACCTATAGAACAGGAAGACGAAACTGAATGTCTGTTTGTTGTTGTGTATTTAGTTTGCGCTCGTTGAGGGAGAAAAAGAAGCCGACCAGCTTCAGACAAAGGCTGTTTTTCCACTGAATAAAACAGGTTATCTACAAAGAGCAAAACAGGCCTGTCCTAGCTTCCCTACGAACCTTCTCTTTCTTGTGAAAGGTGACTGCGAATAAAACAGCGCGAGGGAGAAAGGGAAGAAACCTGTAAAGCTGAAGTGGAAAGGAGTGACGGGTTTTCTCTGCTGGCCCAATTTCCACTCGCTGGGGCCACGCCACGGCAGGAAGGGACTGGGGAACGTCTCCTCAATTTCCAAAATTTGCCTCGCAACCCAATGCAAAGAGGCAGGTCGGTTTCTCCGACAAAACATATTCTGAAGGGTAGCATGATCTCTCCTGCACACCCGTTAAAACGATTTTGATGAGTGCAGCGGTCTCACGGAAAGGATTTGGACAGACACCACGCGCCTCTCAACAAGCTATGACGGATCTCTTACATCCTTTAGAAGTTCTTGAAGGGCACGTCAGGCCACTTAAATAAACTTTGAAAAAACTTCTCAAACACAAAAAGCATTTTCGATGGGTACGTCAAAACATTTTAGAAATCGTGGTGGGCCCCATAGACGCATTTCAATAGGGTACGCGTAAAGGTTGGGCCCAATCCGGTCGAACGAAGGTATTCGAAGAAAGATTGCAGCACAGTGAACCTCCGTTAAAGTCCCATGCTGGCTTAGTCCTGGTCACAAGGTCTTGTGATCGGCAGTAGGGATTCAGACTATTGATGGCTGGGGTTCGGTGCGTTGCGAAGGCGGTGCAGGTTCAACTGATGTGATGGTTCTTTAGTGGGATGTCATATTTGCAGTATGGGTACCGTGGTTTCCTAAATTATTAAGTTAGGTCTTGTTTGCGTTTTTGTTCTCTCATTTGCGAGTAGATACAGGTCAATCACCCCACTTGTGCGAGTGCGAAAAGTAAATCTTTATAAAGTTGGAGGAATCCCTTAGGGATATGGTTGTGTGCTTGGCGAGGTACGATCGCATTTATTTTATCCTTCATTTTTATGGTGGTTAAACTCTAAAAAAGGGTAAAGTTTCAACCTTTTGTCGCACTTTGATTCGACGTACAGCGCACTGACGTCAAACCGGCGGCCTAAAGTTTTAGGAGGGGCTGAGATAGCGGTGGTATATGCAGCAGCATGAGCGAAAGCGTCCTCGTTCCGTTTTTGTTCAAGCTCACCTGCCCGCGCTCGCCGTGCTCTCACGAGCATGAGAGCCAGTCTCGGGTTCCCCTAATTTTTATTCTCTCAACCCCAATTCCTTCATCGCTTGGGGATGTGGTTACTGGCATAGGCTTCGTCGCTATCCCAAGCACTGAGGAGCTGTGCGACATGTCTCTGCAGTGCTGTCACGTAAAAAAGCTGGGCTGACGGCTTTTCTTTCTCCACCGTGAAGATGGTACGGTTCACGTTAGCGAGTTCCTGAAAAGTCATATTTATATGTAGGGATTTCTTGGCACAAACAGGTCATTGGCGCTCATTTTGTTTCTTTTCTTTTCTCTGCCGAACTTTAAGAAGCGCTTGTCTCATTGCAGCGTTGATGATGATATGTTATAAGAATGGGCGTAGAGCATAAGGGGCGAAGAGGCAGGTGGTATTTACTCGACGATCTCTTCATTGTCTGCGTCCTTGGTGAGTGGTAGGAGACGCTCGGGGGACGACAAAGTGGTTACGACTAGTGCGTCCTTCAGGTAGGCACAAGGAAGGTCTCGCGTCAACGCGGACTAGTTCGGCCTTCGGCGGTCTTCAAGCTCGGTTTGTAGTTCACCGCGCTTATGGTGATGCTGTGTGAAGAGCGGCACACCGTAAAGGTGGAAGAGGCTAGCGCGTTTCTCTTCCGTGTATGATTATGGCGCGGCAAGAGCGCTTTGCTCGCTCAGTGTGCGGTTTCGGAAGTATGGTTTGGAAGAAAGCGGAAGAAGAAGCTGATGAGGCGCCCGGCCTCCATGACGCACCAGGCACTCGCGAGGGCATTGTCGACGGGTCCACGACATCGTTCGCGTCGTCGGCCATTACAAGAGAGGCCACTCGGGTTTGAACTTGAGCGCCGAGAGGATTGAGAGCGGCACAGAGACCACAAGGAGCTGGAGCGCCTCCGGGACCATCGAGGGGAGCGTCCATGGGTGTCGCGCGGTGGCATACCTAGAAAAAGGGCTTCGTAACCTAAATCACTATGTATGATGAAGTAGGTTGTTGTTTATTATTTTTATTGTGGGGTCGATAGGACGACCGCCGAGTCTAGAGAAACAAAGGGCTTCATTTCACTAATGTTGACAACACCAGCTAGGGACGCCGTAGGCGCCGCGGTTTGTAGACCTACGGTGAGGTTCGTGAAACAACTTTGCAATGGATCTTCCCAGCGTGGCAATAAGGATGCCGCGAATATCCTGGCTCTAATACCCAATAGGTGCGGGTGTCGATGAACTCGATCTCCTAACTAAAACTCAAAATATATCCTGCCTTGGTCGTACTTTATTATTTTATACTCTTATGCTAGCGTTATGCTTTCTCGAGCTTCCAGCACAACTTTTGTAATCTTGTCACGAGGTTGTTAAGCAAAACTTTCGGAAAAAAATTATGGACTGAACATTCCTGTCGGAGCAGTCGTTCTCGAGATGCAATAATAGCTCGTGCAGAAAGTTTGGTTGCGCTGGTGAGAATTTTGTCGTACAATTCTACGTATTGTGTGTCGCGAAATCATTAATGTGGTTCCACTTAAGGCGCCAGATGTAGAGCTTGAGCAAAAAGGATATCGTTTCCTTTCTATCTAAGTTCAACGGCCCGATCAAGCTCTGCTCTCATGAGCATGTGCCGGTCTCGCGTGCCCCGGAACCTTTTAATTATCTCAGTCCCAAATATATAACTAATGAAACAGCTAAAACGTTTATCAAAGTCTACAGAAAACAAACAACACAGCTTTTGCAGTAGGGCTAAGGAAACACCGTTTTTTCTTTTGTAGTCAGTAACACGCACATTGGATACTTTAGTAAGTTGTACCTCTCGGCTCTCAAGCCGCTACTGAAAGTTTGTACTGGCGGATCCACGTTGGTGCGCTGTACGTCGAAGTAAAGTTGTTGGCTGCATTATATAGGGCAAGCGGTGTAAGACTATACCTTTTTTCTCGAAGTCAAAATTGTTTTCAGTGTCGTAATGAGCCTTGCAACTCGCTGGGAGGCGTGTGTCGATGTTTGTATGTACTGTTCGGAATGCCCTTTTCCCGTTCAGAGGTATATTATAAACATTTTCCAAGAATTCATGAGCCCCGCACTGCGCATCGCGATCTGAAGCCTATTTGCACATGAAGAGGAGGCACTTGGTTTCGATTTCAATTGCCACTTTGACGAAGATGTGAACTTCAGCACTGAATACAAATAAAGCCAGTGCTCTCTTGCAGAATCATATTCCGGGGAGCCCATTACACATGGCGTCTCGAACAATATGCCTATAATCAACATTGTAAAACCCGAGACGTAGGACAAAAAAGAAGGGGACAACATCTGTGTCTGTGTTGTCCCCTTCTTTTTTGTCCTACGTCTCGGGTTTTACAATGCTGAAAGTTCACCAGCTCGCTTGCATCTTCTCTGTAATTTATATGCCTATAATGTTCGAGTGTCTTACCTATGAGGTGAGCAAAAGGGCAACACTTCTGGAGGTATGGAGTAGCACTTAATTGTCGGCGTTTTGTTAGGTACAAAAATAACGCGACGAATGATAGGCTGTATCAAATGGTAGTGTTGCTGGAATCAGACTTAACGTTAAACGAGGTAGAGGCATGAGCCCAAGATATACAGCAGCAGTGCAGGCTGCCAAATGTGCCTCCTCGGGCGTTCGCGTATTTATACCTTTATTCTAATGTTTTTTAAATGATTTTACTGTAATATTGTTTTTTTTTTCAGGTAGACGCCCTATCATACGTCACTGAACAAAAACATGTATTCATGAGGTCATCACTGATGATATCATTCTCGATGACGGTGTTTTGGTACAAGCAAAGAAATGTTTTCAGATGGTTTACACCATACTATTATGGTATGCCGTGCGACATGCACATACCTTATGGTATGGTCAGTGTAAGTGACTCGATTAAAAATGACTGTACTGCCACTTTTTATGGCAAATCTCCTAGTAACTTGAATATAGCGGAAAGCCGAACGTAAAAGCTTAGATCGTGGGTTGTGGGGCTAGTTGGTATTTCATCGGCAAAATAAGAAACAAAAAATGAGACAGAGTCCGACAAAACCCACAGCCTCTGCTGCATGTTTGACGGATCTTGTCCCATTTTTTTCTGCTTTCTTATATTATCTGGGACAAAAGAAGCTGCCACGTGGAATGAGGTATGCGGACGCTGGCAGTCCAAAATATTGCTGGCAAGAGGCCATTGCATACCTGAAAGAATTATTTGTCTTCTATGGAGTAATTCCGTTCGATTGCGAGCCTCACGGTTCTATAATGGGAACGATATATACTCTTTCCCAAATTCAGTCTCGCCATGTTAACAGCTATTATCCTCTCAGCAAGTGAGTTTGACCTGCTAATGGAGAACGATTAGTGGCAGATAATGGAAGAAGTTGGACATAGGCTCCAATGTGACATCTGGGAATTTTGGGCGTTGTTGCGCTATTTGGTCGTGTGCTTTTGTGATGAAACTTATAAGCCACGCTACGAATTTGAGTGCGTCCTGTAAATTATTGTGAGGCTCGCTTTCGCCACACATTACACAAATTTTACCCTCTAAATGAAGCCCTTGCACTCTTGCATCTAGATACTCTGCAGCACATACTTGGCCCATACGCGTCTTGGCAAATGTAATAATTTTTTTTTTTGCGATTTACCCAGATATGCACCTCGTACGTGGCTTTAGGTCTGTGTATCCATCGATACTGAAACGTTCACAAAACGTAACTCTATGATGAGGAACGCTGCCACTATCGTGCCTCTGCCGTCGGCGTACAAAAGTGAAGATAACCGAATAGATCATTCTAGAAAAGGGACACTGGCGGAGCCATTTTCAGCGTTCGTGCCTGGGGCGTGGGCTTTCCTCAACTTCGAAAGACACGAGCGCGGACGTGCTGGGAGGTGGAGGTCGCACGCTGAGAACTAGATTTGTAAACAATAAAAATGCTTAGAGATACTAGATGTCTACCGCCATTAGCGTACGCTCACTAATCGTGATCCCATATTTAAACGGTAAAGAAATCTTGGCGAAAACGGCATGGGAGTTTTTTTAAATGTATATGTTGTTTAGAAATGCTTCACTCCTCTTCACGGATGAAGCCGACTGTCTGGTAGTCAAGACACGGAGGTGTGTCGATTCCTGGTTCTACGAGCGGCCGAGAGCAGTCCCTGAAGCCTTTGCAGCAGTGATTCACCCACTCCTGTAATGGGGTATCCACACGAAGGAGAAATCCGCCGCTTTCCTCCGCTGAGCGCGCATCACGTGAGACATACATCATCCCTTTTTGACGCCTCGCGGCGCCGTTCTCTCCGTGGCGGAGGCGCGGAAGCTTTGTACTCTTAGTATGAGAGCTCTGCAGGTGCCCGCGGCGGAGCCGGGGACGAAGTTTCCCGGGTTGTTGACGTCACGAAATCCGTCCGCGGAGTTCTCCTTCGTGTGGATACCCCTCAAGGGGGCTGACGGATAGTCCCCTCTTCAGGCTGTGCACCTGGGATGTAAAACCCTGCACCATCTTGTGTGGACAAGGCTTCGCCAAGGATGCGCGTAGAGACGTAAAGACTACACCTCTTTTCACAACTTCAGAATGGTTGGAACCGTAAGGGAGCAGACACTTCTTTGGTCTGGGAGCATAACACCCGCATACATGTGATGGCTGAAGGTGAACAGGCTGAAGAGGGGGCTATTCATCAGCACTTCTTAAAGGAGTGGGTGAATCATTGCTGCAAAGGCTTCGGGGAACTGCTGGGGTCCCAAAGAAGTGCAAGCCGAGAGTGAGACCGGTAGTGGTGCCCTATATACACAAGGTCAGCCACAGGATTAAGAAGGTGGCGGAAAGACACCAAGTCCCGGTTCTTTTCTCCGCTCCCAAGAAACTGGAGAAGTTGTGTGGTATAATTGATAGGGGAGCAGCGCACGCAGCGCCATACAAAAAGAAGCAGACAAATCAGTTTGTAGCGTGCAAAGTGAGAATTGTGTATAGCATACCGCTCTCGTGTGGTAAGCAGTATATCGGAGTGTCCGGTAGATGCGTCAACGATAGACTGAGGGAGTATGCATTATCTGTGAGATCGTCCCCTGCCGGTCATTTGGCGAATCATTGCGACAAGTGTGGGTGCGCCCCAAAGTTTGAAGATACAACGATAATGATGCGACAAAACAACAAAAGGACGAGGGAAATAACGGAGGCATTTTACATATCACGATGTGGGGAGGGCACATGTGTCCGCGCCCCCTCTGTGGCCCTCTATCGAAAAGAGATATAATATCTCGGCCAATGGGAACGTGGTGTGGTGACGTGGGTGTGATGCATTGTTCGGGTTTTTCGCGGCCTTCATGTTTTTCTTAATAAATTTCAGTTGTAAGTCAGCGCCTCGTCTGAGTGTATACTCTTCTACTGGTCCGTCATTTTGTTTGCGCTGTTTTCTCATTCCGATGCATCACCAATTCTCCCAGATTTCTACGCTTCTACTACCCAGGCAGCACACACTATTGGGATAACATTGGATTTGATGTAACAAAGAATGGCCCAAAAATTACCCAACTAGCCATATGTTTCCCAATATTGCGATCACATTGCCCAATAATGGACTATCAAAGCCAATGATTTCCCAATATTGGTGATACGTTGGCATTGGCTGGTCAATAATGGACTTTCAAAGCCAATAGCTTTCCAGTATTGGATATTGGCCGCCATAAGCTCTCCAACATTAAACTGTCGGAGCCTTTGGCTTTTTGATATTGGCTATACGCTCTCATAAGCTGTCCAATATTTGACTGTCAAAGCTAATAGCTTTCCAATATTGAATATACGCCGGCACTAGCGCTTCAATATTAAACTCTTGGAGCCAATGAATTTCTAATATTGCATATACGCCAGCATGACCTGTAGAATATTGGACTGTCGGAGCAAGTGGCTTTTGGATATTGAATATACGCTAGCTTAAGCTGGTTATTTCTAAACAGTCAAAGCAAAGATTTTTCAAATATTGGTGATGCGGTGGCATAGGCTCGTCAATAATGTACTGCCACAGCCAGCCGCTCATCCATTTTAAGTCTCCCTGGCTATAGACCCGCGACCTTCTTTTTTGCACTGCAGAGCTAGGAAAGTGGATAAGAGTCATTTAGGCGCTTGCTCGGGGCAGAAATTTTATATAGTCAGCTTCATGGGGCTTACATCGCCGGTTCTTTATAATCGTGATCACAAAAGCGTCCTTAGCTGCCTATAGAACTACTGCAGTTTTGCCGGCTGCTCTCTCTTCGCATTGACTTACCTCGGCGTTAACATCTTAATCTTTCGTTTTTATTATTTAATTATTTATGTATTTTCCAGTGTATGTATAAGTATATGCATTTCATAGCGTTAACGTGTTCTACTTTGTCAGTGTCCCTGCAATGTTTTTTTGTTTTGTTTTTTTCTGCGGGCTGTATTTTTTATATTTTGTGCTTCTGCGCACATTTCGTCATTCCCGACGCAGGTGTCAACGAACATAAAGCCGCTGCTTACGCCGCTACTGAAATGACTTCTACTTTGTGTTTCGAGAGTCGATCGGTCTCTAAAGTCGTCTACTAGACTCGAATGAAGTTTCAAGAGAGATGCTTCGACTGCCAGTTCACATGTCAACAGTGTAGGCAGAACAACGACGTAGCAATTGCGACGCGAGAGCCGACTGCGCTCGCTCTGAGGAAATGTGAGCATGCGACTCCCGAGCACCGTTAGATTACTGAAGATGCAACACGCTACTTCGTCGTCGCGAATCCTTTGCCCTTCGAACGGTTGCAAAGCGGTTGCGCCCGGCGTACCCTACACAGCACCTTTCAAAAACCGTTCACGCAGCATCGCAACATTCTGTCTACGAGCGTCGGCGATTCATCGTGTGTTGAAAGTCGGATGATGCGCTGTCCATGATGTTTTTTATAGGTAACTATTTCATTAAAAATTCCAGGTTCAAGAACACGAACCTACCAGTGCACACATAATTTTATATTTATTGGTGAACAAATATATATATTTATATTTAATTATTTATTTAGTTTCGGACATCGTGCGCAAAAATATAGTCGCGCTTAGTTTTTTTATTGTAAATTATAATGTGGGTTATACAGCATAAAACACAGTAGCTTCAAACTTGCCCCGTTTTGGATCACTTTTGGGCTGGACAGCTTCTTTGGGAGTTGAAAAGCTGGCCTTCGAAGAGCTGTCCTGTTCACTGGGTACCGAAAGCAGGGTAGACACTACACGTGTTTTAGGCCAAACATGTCTCCTGCTAGGGTGACTTGACTACTCTTTCGAAGCTGGTGATAAGGTTGAACACGAACCTGCCTGAAGCCCAAGGCCACACATAGCACCCCCTGCACTATCAACCTTAGTTAATAGTAAAAAACACTCTCACTGTGTTAATTGTTGGGATGCCCCTGAACTAAATTCGTTGTAAGCGCACCCCCGTTCTGGTCTTGAAGGTGCTGCTTCCTTTCTACTCCTTGTCTATTTTTCTCTATCTCCCTAAGCTGAGAGCATGGTAGACGGTGCGCACTTGCAGGAACAATCAACTGTAGACTTTTTATCGCTTGACTCCACTCTCTGTGCGCGGGTAACAGCAGAAGCGTGATCCCATGGTTTGACGTTTGACGCATTAGCCATTCACAATCCTAGAATGCCTGCGAAGACCGGACCTAGTTTCGCGTGTGATGCGGACTGCGGGCCTCCTGTGGATTTCGCTTCTGTGGTAAACGGTATTTCGTTCGAAAAGTCCTACCCGTATTGATTTTTTCCAAGAGGCCGAAGACATTCTTCTGAATCGTTAATGTTCAGTTCGGCAAAATGCGACATAGTGCTGAATCTTCAAGGATCCCTTCTTTCTAGTTTTTGTAGTTGAGTGGTTGTTTTGGAGTGCCCGTGTCGACATATACCTCGGAATACATCTTTCAAGTCCGGCATATTCAATGTAAGTGCGATGCAGTCTACTAGGCGACAATTGACCGTTCTTCTACTGGTACGATTCCGGATAACCTCTAGAATTAGTCAGTGTTTATTTCCTGGAAGCCGGGAGAAAAATTTTCTCGAAATTGTACGAACAGTCGCGAGCAATTATCTTTCTCAAATAATGTTACAACTGTAAAAGCTTAATCTGCTGGGCAAGTTGGTAATGGACATTCATATTAAAAATAGCGCAAAAAAGACGGGACAAAAGGACGAAGAAGCACACAGGACAAGCCCTAACTGGCAACTAAAGTTTATTGAATGCTAACAACTTTGCTATCGCCGTGCACGCGTGTAGTCTCGTCTAAACAAAAACATGGCGTACCGCCAAAACGGCAGAATACAGCCCGCCCACCGCCTGTTCCGAAAAGTCAGCAAAACAGCTGCATCACCCCGCCGCACACTCCGAACGGGGAAAGGAAATGAAAAAGCGCTGCGTCACTATTTACAATTTAGATGGTGTTAATGAAACTGTATTCTTTCGGGTGCATATACACCGATGCGACGCTTATACAAACATCTTTGTCACAAGCATGTGACAGAGATGCTTATGACAAAGATGTTTGTATAAGTGTCGCATCGGTGTATATGCACCCGAAAGAATACAGTTTCATTAACACCATCTAAATTGTAAATAATAACGCTGCGCTTTTTCATTTCCTTTCCCCGTTCGGATTGTGCGGCGGGGTGATGCAGCTGTTTTGCTGACTGTTTGGAACAGGCGGTGTGCGGGCTGTATCTGCTGTTTTGGCGGTACGCCAGGTTTTTGTTGAGACGAGACTACACGCGTGCATGGCGATAGCAAAGTTGGAAGCATTCAATAAACTTTAGTTGCCAGTTAGCGCTTGTCCTGTGTGCTTCTTCGTTTTTTTCCCGTCTTTTTTGCGCTATATTTAATATGAATGTCACAACTGCAGGTAGTATACTGACTTTCTTATACCCGTGCCACACGGGCAACTCGAATGCCATTTTCAACGAATGGCATTTGAGCGCACGGACAATTAGCGCGCGGCACTCCGGGCGTGGCGCATTCCACGCGCGAAAGATTGCTAGCTGATTCGCCGATCACACAAATGTCATTTGTTTTAAATGGCATTCGAGTTGACCATGTGGCACGGGTTTTATTTCTTTCTGCGTTTTGCGAAAACATGTTTCGTGGCCACCTTTTCGTGAATACATGTTTCGTCGACATCAACGTTTCATTGACATTCGTTAGGGGAATCTCACGCTGTTGGGGCATTTCGTCGCGCGTGTATTCCTGAGGGGCGTGTTCATCTACCCAGCCCACCCCACCCTTTAACTCCGCCTATTGGTGACTCTCCAGCGGCTCATTACAAACGAAATTTAAAAGAAAAAGCTATTTTGATTTTTTTAGGAAACATCGCGTGTAAATTAAACGATGTGTTGATGAAACGTTATTCGATGAACTGATTGCACCGCCAATGAGGGGCGACTGCCCGAAACGCACGAGGCCGGAGGCGTGCACTAGGAGCGGCTGAAGTCACTGCCTCCATCTTCCACCCTGGAGGTGGCAGTTCATCTGCTCCGACAAGGTCCGACCTGCTCGCACCCGAGGCCCGGGGCCACATTTATCTTCGTTGGTTCCACGCGGCCGCCACCGACGCCGTCCGAGGCCCGCTACCGTCGCCTCATAGCCCCCGTCGACGTCCGCCTGTGGCCTGCCTTACGCCCGATCATGTTCCAGTTACTTTCGAAAAAACGCTTTTGTCCGAGCTCGGTGGCCTTCTTTTCGACTGCCCAGAAAAATCTTCAAAGGATCCCCCCTCCATCCTCCCCCCCCCCCCCCCGGAGTTCCACGTTTGAACAGGGTGATTTGCGGGGAACGTTAACGACGGGAAACCCGCACAGCCCGACGCTGTTCTAAGACCCAGGGGCGAGCCAGAGATGGTAGCGAACGTCCTCGGAAGGGCGGCGGGATGGTGTCCCCGGGCTACCCTGCCTCTGGCCTCAGTTGCTGTTTCCGCCGTCAAGAGACACAGTGAACTTCCCCTGGTACTCGGACGTCGTCCTCGTGGGCACAGCGCGGCATGGGGGCCTGTCCCGAGCTCGTTCATCTGCTGCAGGCGGGGTTCACCCGTTTTGTGGAAGGTTACCAACAGCAGGGGCTAATGGACCTTCTCCCGCCAGGCTCGGTAGGTGGCTGTGTCGATTCTGAACGGCTCCATTACAGTGTCTCCTCCGGAGTTGCTGCCTCCAGGGTTAGATGCCTTGCACGTCCGACCACCAGAATTCAGGATGGACGCCTTGGCTGACCGGGGAGACCGTGGCGTCTGACTCTGGCCAGGTTCTCCTCCCGTGGGGCCATCCATGAGCGAAGTTCTCCCCAGCTGTGTGTTCAAAAAGCCATTCTTTGCGATAGAACACGGCTAAAGGAACGCAGAATCATTGAATTTTGCGACACTCAGTCTTGAGAATGCTCAAGCGGTTCTCAACATCCTCAAAAACCGGATTACCACTTCGCCGAGTCCGCGTGCGGGGCCGCCCGCACGAAGTCGTTTGAGCGGGACGCTCTCCATCTCCTGGTCCCGAATAAAAAAAAAACTTCAAATCGGCCACGTAAACGGGTTCAGACTGCTCTTGTATACAGGGTCGAATGAGTCCGTAGGTAAGATGAAACACTTGTGTCGTTATCTAAGTACGGCCCTGAACACTTTGGAACTTGCGAGTCAGCGAACCCGCTAGCCGCGCTGCACAGTGGGCGGGTTCTCCGTAAAATCCTGTCCCCGATATCAAATTCCACTATAAGCCATGAGCATGCGGCTCATGGCTTATAGCCATGAGCCGCATGCTCGATCCTTGCGAAATCGACCTTTTCTGGCGAGAGCAATGATCTTGCAGACAACCAGCTCCCAAGTGTAGTGACTCACAAACGGCTACATCAAACACGGAGGCTGGATTTTGCTTTGTGGCAAGCCGGGCATCTACGAGTGTGCCGGAATACGTCCCCCCTCATATGCGGCCAGGTGTCGGCGCGACATAAATTATAAACTTTTATGCTGCCACTGCTATAATCATCCGGACATGAGCTGTATAAGCATCCCATAAACTTCTTCGGAGCCTCCTGGGAGAGTCGTCCTTCTGCCCTTCGTCGATCGTTGGGATGGAGACAAGCAACAAACAGTTTTAGCCCACCAGATACAAATTGCAGTGCACATCAACTCGCCCGCTACCCCTCCCGCTTTCCACTGCCATCCCTGCAAATTTTTCGACACCCGCTGAGAACTCGCCCACCAGTGTTGGGCGCGGTTCACTACTATTCCCGTGATTCCTCCATTGCCCACTGCAATTTTAAAGATCTTTCCGACTCCAGCTGGCAAATACCCATCTGCTCTCTGGGTCTCGACAAGCACTTCCTTGCTCACCACTTCACCCCAAGTAATGATACCCTGCTTCCACGCGCAGAGTCCTAAAGCTGCTACGATACCGGATCTAGGAGGTGACTGCCTGTCCAGTCTACGCGCCGCCAGGCTCTATTGTGTCCTAGGCTGGCGGAGGGGAGCTATGTACGCATTCAAGTCTTACCGGAAATCAATGGTGGACCAATTTTACATCCAGGCCGCCTAATTATATCGACGTCGGGACGTTCAATGGCTGCCGGGGCAGAAACGTTGGCCTAGCATTCGCAAAACTCGCGAAAACCTCTGGAACATAGCCGTCAAGGCGCGCATGAGCTCCCCAACGTCTTCCACGTCCGCCACGGGAGTTGATGTCCCAGGCTCCGACAGCGTTCTGGAGCCCATGACTCCGCTCATCGAAAAAGACCAGGCGGCGTCTGACCCCGCTGAGCCTCGCTAGGATAAAGCATCCCTATTCGCAGCCACGCTCAACCGTGTATCGACTGGCTGCTTTGGATTTCACAATACCGAGTGCTCAGCGAGTTAGCTGCGCCATTTCCCCAAAATGGTCGAGGAATAGGTCGAGTGTGAACTTCAAGAAAGGACCTAAGGCAAAGACCAGCTGATCGAGCCCTACGTCCGAAATTCATATAATGTGGGTATTCACTCTAGCCACTGCCCGATCAGGCTCCACTTCAAACGCTCCAAAGGAGATAACACAACACAAGCTACGAAGCATCGGTCTAACCGCCAATTCACACCGGAAGCGGATACGCGTTCGCAAAGCTGTTGCGAACGCGGTTGTATAAAGATCCAGTACAATTTCATGCGCAGTTGACGGCACCAAATGCGCGTGTAATTGTACTGGATCTTTATAAAACCGCATTTGCAGCAGCTTTGCGAACGCAGATCCGCTTCCAGTGTGAACAAGGGTTGACAGTTGGACGATCTAGTGGCAGCGCATTTTTTTTTTACTGTTCAGACGCTGAGCATCCGCGAGTGCGCAGCCCCGGCTCTGTTCCGTTCCGATCTCTCCTTTTCACTTGGCCTCTGTGGGCCCCGTTCTGGCCCCCTCGTGGCCTCGATATCAACATTTGAGGCCACAAAAACCACCACACGCCGGCAAAATTGAGTGGACTTACGTTGAAATGAATTCACCCGAAGCTGGGGTCTGAGAAAAATATATATATATAGCGGACTGCGTTTACGAGGCGTCATCAGCGTGACGGTGCTCACATTACAAGATGTAACGTGCTGCCCACTACGTAGCTACTTGATTTTACGGAGCCAAACAATGTCATAATATCATATGAAATTTTGCGACTCAGATTCACGTGATAAGTCACGTGATCCCACTACGTGACCCAATGCTACTTGGCAATACTAAGTTGTGTCCGCTTCAGGTTAACTTCCGAGGCCAAGATATCGCCTCTCCAACCTTGCGTGACACCTCAGAAACACTCATAAGTACTATCGGGGAAAAATGAAATGCGAAGAGAGAAGCGCGTAGGTCGCGATACAGGCTGCGCCGCCTGGAAGTGAGTGTAGGGACGAAGGTACGTGGCCTACTCCGATGTGTTTACGCGCTTCGGTCGGTGCTCCCCAAGCTTCAGCATGCGGCTCTTGGTGCGCTGAAAGCTATCATCGCATCTATGCTTGCTGGGCGCGTGCGGCGTGAGGAAAATAGCCGATAGTACCAGCTAAAGCGCACCGCTCTGCCAGCGCGCGCTTTAGCTGCGGAGGAACCGTTTATGTACGATGATGCACCATAGCGATCTTGGTGCGACTGGTTCTAACGACGCTGTTAAAGCTTCAAAGCTTTGAAAGGGTCCAAGATGGCAATCACCATGGAAACCGACAGCGATGAGGCAATCGCCTTGAGAGGTTTTATCGTCTGTATGTTGGTATCTGTTTGTGCCCGGCTAGCAGGTGGGAAGGAAATGGCGCTACTCTCCCATATCAAGTGACTTTAGGCAATAGGAGACAATGTTTCGTAGCAAAAATACATGCGTGTTCTTTCTGTCGTACTAGTCAATGGATTTTTTTGTTCACTCCATAAAATTATAAAAAAGCAGGTGAACAGTTTTTGGTAATGTTATTTTCGGCTCCATGTCGTAGTCTCCTTTCCACCCTTAGGCTGTCACCGCGTATTATTTTTTTAACATAATCTGCCACTAATATGTCTGCACTTTCGGACCGTAAGGCAATTTCATAAAGCACGTAACTCGTAGCAAGCGAGCCTAGGATTTTGGGCAATGTTTCAGGTGTCACGCTTGAGCTCCCCGACAATCCAACGCTGGGTTAGGCGCATCAACGAGGGAGAAAACCTTCAAAACATACCACCGAAACAATTTTGTCATCGCCGAAGCTGACACAAAATATACAGAAGACGGTGCCTTCGCCACTAACCCCGCCATGTCGACTTGGAGAGCCCTGCCTGCATATGTCGGCTGTTAAGTGGATCAGACGCCTTTAGTTAGTAGACGCACCTCCTTAGTGAGATTTCATATTTTACAGCAATGGTTGTTATGTGCTATTCCGACACCACTGCAAATTACGTCCTTTGTTGGTGTTGTAGTAGTAGACGATGTTGATGTTGCAGTTGGCAATACAGGACTTCCGTCGTCGATGTTGCCGAATCCTGGAAGAAAAGTGCCAGCAGCCAGCGTTAGTCCAACCTGGCTTCGCTACTTTCAAAGAGGAGGCGTTGCCACTGAGCCTTAACAACCCGAACTACACTTAGAGTTTGTTAGTGCCCAAAACCCGATTCACGCCATCTGTGAAAAACGAAAAAGATCGAGGTACACCTAAGCACTTGTTATTATTTGTAAATGCGAAAGCATGCACGCCGCTCTTTGCTCCTTCTTTAACCTGTGGCGTACCACGCGCCGACCTTGGGTGTGAAACAGTGGAGCCGCTGCCTAGCGGACACGCAGCGGAATCGGGTGAGCGATCGTTCAAACTGTCGTGTGCCTATCGGCGCGAGGAAGGAACAGGCAGCAACGTAGTTCCCAGCAGTACGAACCCCTTGGTTTATTCCATGTCCCATGTATATTGTCACGCGCCTTAAAAGCGATAAGAGGCGAGCGAACGCGGCGATCAGTGATAACTCAACACTGTGATAACACAGTCAGGATGACACCAGAATTTCCGGAATAAGGCCTGGTTCACACTTACAGCTAATCCGCTGCCGCCGATGCGGAATCGGCCGCGGCAAAGCACGGCGGCCGAATTCTTGCAGATTCGCCCGCCGATTCGCAAGTGTGAACCAGGCCTAAGGGTGTATTATTACACCGCTTGTCCCATATACGACACCCCAAAACTTCAGTTCGACGTGCAGGGCACTGACGTCGAACAGATGACCCCAACTTTTACGAGGGGCTTGAGAACGGTGATATATACCTCATTTAACAGCTAAAGTACGTATCGAAGACTACAGGAAAAAAAACACTGAGGTTTTGCAGTAAGCCCAAGAAAACCCCGATTACATTTTTTGTAGTCAGTAAAACGTACATTAGCTATTTTATTAAGTTGTACCACTCGGCTATCAAGCCGTTCGTGAAAGTTGGTACCTTTGGTTCGACGTCAGCGCTCGGTACGTGGAACTGAAGTTTTGGGGTGTTGTATATAGAACACGGGGTGTAAGCATATTAACTTTTTTTTCTAAGAGTGCACATAAACTGACGCGCAGCGGCCAATGGGAACCTCGTGGACGCACGCCAGAAAATGGGACCGAAGTGTAAAAGGTGCCGTTGGCTAGCTTTGCTCGTGGTTTGATCAAGGTGCTGTTTTGCATAATTTTGCACTATGAGACAGTTAATGCTTTCGCATTAATATAAAAATAGCTATTAAAAATTACGTTGTAGCACTGACGATATTAAAGGGCACTGAACCTAAAAGAAAAATTATTTGTTTTGGTACCTAAGTAGGACAGGCATGTCTCAAAAATAATGTTCGTCAAAAGAAAAAAAAATTCTGCCCATTATTTATCCTACATTGCGAATTTTTCGATTTGCGGGCGAAACCGAAATCGTACCCCTCTGGGGCCAGTAAGATGAGGCTGATAGCTTTTGTACCCCGGGAGTGTGCTTTCCGAATAAGGGAGATTGGCCACCTAACTCGGACGCCTCACTTGAGGGGTACAAGAGCTATCATCATCATCATCATCCCATAGGGGTACAGTTTCGGGTTCGCCCGCACATCGAAAAATTCGCATTATAACCTAAATATTGGGCAAAAATTATTTTTTTTTCGACGAACATTAGTTTTGAGTCATGCCTGTCCTAATTAGGTATTAAACAATTTGTGGTTCAGTGACCCTTTAACAGTATGTGCCGGTAAACCAGATTTCACGCGCTCCAAAAAAAAAAATAGGCCATTTGTACGGAAATAATGGCAAGCTATCTATTTTGCTCCGAACGCTTTTCTTCACGCGCCCCATGGTGCCTGAAGGTGACAATGATGTAAAAAAAAGAAAAAACTTCACCATGACTTGTCTCGAATGTCGCTGTGACTGGACTGTGGACTAAACAACATTTCTTAATTTTTTTATTTCTATCTTTTTCCTAAGATCAGATCGTTCAGTAAAATATTGTTACAGATAGTCCATATGTTCAGCAAATAAAGAACAAAACCTGAGCTTGATATCATAATAAGTTATTTATATGGTTCCTTCAAGAAAGCATTAAATATCTTTCATTCAAGCTTGGATCTTGTTTTACATTGGTTGATTCCAAACTTATGAAAGCGTAATAACGCGTTACTAATAGAACAATAATTGATGTTTTCGGCAGGTTTCACTGTGTAATTCATATCGGCTCATTATCAGCAACGTTTGGTGCAGCAGCTCTCAAAGCTTTGCCTGCAATCAGCACATCGTTTTTCTCATAATACGATAGTTACACTTAAATGTGATAAAGTGTAATCCTTTTCTGGGATACCCACAATATTACTTCTTAAGAAAGGTGTAGTACCTGCATTTTGCGTGAGCCTTCATAAATTTCTGAAGCGCTTACTTCCTTTAAATTGAGAAGTAATAAATTTTGGAGTATCTCAATCAAGAATGCTTTATTTATGAACAAATGTACAGTCGAAGCATCTCAACCTCTCCAAACCTTACGTATGATAAAATGAAACGTACCAAGACCCAAGTAATGCAGTTAGTTGGCAATAATTTTACGTTTGTCGTAAGGGTTAGGATTTGAAAACCAGTCGAAAGGAAATGCGTAACAAAAGTTATTGTGTCATTTGATCATAGTTTGGGTATTTTGGCCATAAATTGACAAGTAAGTGCAAAGGTTATTCTTTACTGCCTGGAAGAAGGGTTAATGCCTAGTTGTTTGGGGCCTCTGTTTCGGAGGATACCAGTGTCAGGCATCACTTCCGGTTGCTCGGCATACACGTGGTATTTTTGCCTGATGCCTGGCACGTCAACAATTTTTCTGGGGAAAGAGCTAAAAGCCACACAAAAAAAAAGGATTTCCTCTCTAATTAACGGATTGAAGCAAAATGTTAATAGTCACAAAAAAGGCAGTTCTAATTCGTGCTCCCCGGGAACCGTATTCTCAGCAGGTATGGGGAAACCATATGCATATACGAAAAATTAATATATCTTGTTTCTATCACGTCTATATTTTTTAACAGGCATGCCTTGCAGTGTACAACTATAAAACCAATTACTATAATCTTTCCCAGCACACCCTTTTCACATATCACAATCTACCGGAATATGCGGTAGCATATGATGACCCTAAGACACTGCAATGGAAGGTAAGAACCAAGGCAATTTTTTTAGTCTTGTAACATTTTCTACGCAAAATTATTACTTCGGGGCCTTATATAAACGCGCATTGAAGAAATCCAGCAAACATTGCAAGCAAATACAGCTCCAAGATGAAATTGTGTTTGGCGGCTCTAAATAAAACGTTAATTGTGGTGGACCGTGCAATTTTATGAAGATAAAATGCTTATTACTTTACACAAGCTTACGGGCACTACTACGGCCGAAGTATACTTACGAGCAACGCCAATTTCCAGAAAGCTGCTCGCACACGTTGTAATTTAAAACACAAAAAATGAAAGACGTTTACAACACCCTGTAACGCCCAATTAGAGCGCAGCTTTTGAGGGGAGGAGGAAAGGGTACTGAGGGGAGAGTATGCACCTCCTCCCTCCTCGTCACCTACTTTTCCTACCCTCTTTCCTCCTCGTCCGCATCCCCTTCTCCTCCCCCTTCACCTCCTCGCCGTCCCCTCATCCTTCAAGCTCCTCCCCTCCTCTCTTTCTCCTCCCCTACGTCCTCCTCATCTCTCCTCCTCCCCTGTCCTCTTCTCTTCACCCCTTCTCCCTCCTCCTTCCTCCTCCCTCCCTCCCTCCTTCCTCCTCCCCTCCCCTCCCCCTCCCCTCCTCTCCCTCTCTCTCCTCCTTCTCCCCCTCGTTGCATCATGGGAAATGCCTCGTAATGCACCGCGAAGGACCCTCGTGACGTCACTCGTGACGTCCCTCTCCATAGTGAAAAATGTCCCATAATGCAACGCGCGGGACTCTCGTGACGTCTCACGTGACGTCAGGAATGACGTCACGAGGGTCGCTCGCGGTGCATTATGAAATATTTCCCATAATGCACCGCGCGGTTACGCCGACGGCGATCGACAACGCCGCTCAAACCGGGAACGGGCGCCTAAGAGCTGCGCTCTAAAACAGGTTATTTATTCAGTTACTTTTTCGTAAAACTTAATGACGCAGTAACGGAGATTACGTTGTTGTGACAATCACGCGATCTGCTCCATGATGACGTTATTTAAATGGAGCTAATGTATTGAAAACGAACATTGCGCGGACTCTCAATTTGAGTTCGTGGTAATCAAGGCCTCGACGAGCTTCTCCGTAATATCTCGTGTCAGATCCCTGCCGTTTTAAGTACCGAGATAAATGCAGGTCTGTGCATAGAAACACTTGATCTGGAAAGGAGCGCGGTTCGCTGCCAGTAGAGACATCTGTTGGTCCGCTTCGAGTTCTCGTAAACTGCCTTTCCTCCTTCGATAAACCCTCCTCAACGAAGAAGCCGCAAACTACGCTTGCGCGTTGATGGCCTTGAATGTAGAGCTCGGGTATCGTCGCGGGATCCGGAGAGCGTTGAGGGCCGGCGATAATGATCTATGAAAACTTCCAATGGCAGCATGTGCTTGTCCACTTGCTCATCCCCAAGACCAAAGGGGGTCGATCCCTCCACCCGGGTTTGGGACAGCCTCTCCTAGCCGACAATTCGCGCCCTACCACCAGCCGTGTTTTTGCATATGCAGTGTTGTAGGTTACAAATATCTTTCCCTTTAGCTGGGAGGTCGCACTTCTAGTAGAGGCAATCGTGACCCACTTCAGTTTGTTTCCCACCTACAAAGAAATACGTCAAACATGTCAATTCTCCAAAAAGAAATACGGCGATAAATAAATGCTGCATGTATGACGCCTATGAGAAATTAGAGGGATAGGACATCATGTCCAAACGACGCTTCTGAAAAACGCGAAAATCGAACTTCACAACACGACACTTCCACAAAAAATGGCGGGAAATATCAGCAAACCAGCAATTATAACACTAATTTTTCGCACATACAGCTGCAAATTGGACAAGGTAGCATCACGTCAGATTTTTCTGACTTGGTTGTTTTTTTCCTGACAGCCTTGCGATTCCCCGCAGTCCAGAACATGGAGTGTTAGCAGTCGCCCCACTAGGGCCGCATCCTGATCCTCCGATTGCGCCGTGCCGGCCGGTGCGTCTAGTGCGCAAAAAATCGTCCTAGGTACTTCGCTCACGTCAATCGCCTCGTCGAGCCGCGTTCGGTTCTCCACAGCATTTTGGCTGTCTCCATGAGAGTCCTTTAGAAGTTTATGGTAAGGCTTTAGCCGTGCCACGTTTACGATATCCTTTTTACGTCCAGTAATCTGAATGAATCAATCTATCTATATTTACTTCTTAAAATACAGTTATAATGGAAATCCCACAAAATCCGATACAGGCTTGGGCATGGGACGCGATATATGCCTCTGCATTTTTATTTGAGATATATGAATGCTGCACCAGAGCGTGTCGTTGCAAAATAAATGGAGTTGCTACGGTCGCCGATTTCCCAGTTATTGGGTCCGGCCTGTCAAAGTAGCTTGACAGGTCCGTGGAAAGGGTGTAGGAACTTCGTGTTTCAATTGCTCTTGCGGACGGGCGTTCGGATATAGAAAAAGTCTCTTGTGTAAAATGTGGGTTTTCTTCGAGTCAAACCATAGCGCCGTTTATTTTTTCGTTCTGCTTCGAGCTCCCGAGTGGACACAAGCGCTCGTGCCCTTTTCCATCCTTCCAGAACCTCCCGGTTTCTCGGCGACTGTATGTCTCAGAACTTTAACCGAAGCACCGCACCAAGAAGTAGCGTTGCCTCAAGTTTCTGTATCCGGAAGAAATGTGCAAACATTGTCGTGTCACGCACAAATCGGTTATATGCAAAAGCAGGGTCAAAGGGAATGGACCCCAATCCAGGTGGTCCTTCGACCCATATATGTTGGTCATATGTGCAAGCGTGCGAATAAAGCTCTCACACAAACCGTTCGTCTTGTGGTGGTAGAGAGTGGCCCGGTGGTGATTCGTTGAGATTGGTTTGAAGATTTATTCTTTCATGTCCGCAACTAAGTGTTTCCCCCTGTTGGTCATTAGACTTTAGAGTGTCCAGTGACGAAGTACGATGCTTTCACAAAAGTGCCATGCGACGCTCGCCACGGTCGCCTCAGCAGTGGCGACTGCCTCTACGTAATCAGTATGGTAATCCGTCATGGCAATGAAGTAGTGATTACCCTCGGCCGTCTTAGTAAGCGGACGCAAAACGTCCATGTTCACCTGGTGGCATGGCTTGCGGCTATGTGGTATTGGCTGGAACTTTGCAGCGGTCGACAAGGGAGTGGCCTTTTTCCTCTGGCAGTCTGGGCACGAACAGTCATGACCGCGCACGGCCGCAAACATCTTCGGCCTGTAAAACCTCTGCCACAATTCCTCCTAAGTCCTATTGACTACCAAATGCCCGGTGGTCAAGTCATCATGGCAGGATAACGGGACTTATTTTACTAGCTGGAGGGGTACTGCGAAGTCTGACCGGAGGTTCTCGAATCCTTTGGGCCGTCGATTCAGAACTCTATCAGTTAGGTGAAAAGCGCGTGCAACCCACGATGTCTTACTAGTGACAGGTGCATCCGGCCGCGCGAGATGGTCGATGAGTGTTCTGAAGAACCTACTCCCTGCATTTGACTCACGTCGGTCTTCATTAAGTCTACTAGCGACTACTCGGCCTCGCCGTCGCCGGCGGGCCACTCTACGCGTGAGTGCGAGAGGGCACAGGTGTTAATGTTATTTTTGTATTTGCGGTGCTTCACGGCTGCGTTATACTACCGTGGCAAATTATTCCCTTCGAATTTCGGATTATGAATTTCGGCATTCATTTCCACGTCAGACTGGGTTGATCCATGATGATTGTAAAAAGGCAATCGAAAATGCTAGGCCAGAATTATTTGTACGCGTACACGACTGCTAACATTCCCGTTCCACCGTTGGGTAGTTCGGTTCAGCTCGATCCAGGTGTCGACTTACGTACGCCGTAACGCTTTACTAACCCTCTTTCTTCTGGACAAGGATTGCGCCGATCTCATAGCCGCAGGCATCAATATGAACTTCAATAGTAGGTCTCGATCAAAGTGACACCAAATAAGGAACCTGGTTAAACGTAGCTTTAGAAATTCAAAGGCTTGATCATGGGCGTTATTCGTGTGAACAGCTGCCTGTTTCCGGACGAGCTCGGTAAGAGGCCTTGGGATACTTGCAAAGCCCTGTATGAGTATTCTGTAGTAGTTACACAATGCGAGAAAGCTTTGCACGTCGCGCCTCTATTTTAACGCCCGGACGTACCTGACCACCGTCACCTTCTCCGAACCAAGCCTGACTCTCACTCAGTTAACAACATGACCCAGGTAGCAGATTTCCTTGACACCAATATCACATCAAGAGGGCTGTAGACGAGGCAGATTGGCTTCGTTAAGTGACAATTATACTGCTTGAAGACTTTGCAGATGCTTTAGGATGGTCTTGGAGTAGACTACAATCTCGTCTAGGCGGGCGAGGCTACCCTTCTACAGCATAGCTTACATGTCCTTGCTTATCATGCAATCTTATGTCGCTTGGTTGTTGCGCATACAAAATGGGACGACATTGAACTCATTCAAGCAAGAACTGCGAGAAAAGGTCGTCTTCTTTATCCTTTTGATAGAAGGCAACCTGTCAATATTCACTGGCCACCTCAAGCGTCGTAAAGTAATTCACTCACTGTAGGGCGTTTATAATGTCGTCCATCCTTGGGAACTGGTGCACATCTTTTATGGTCAGCTCACGCGCTCAAAAAAACTTACTAAGAACCTCTAAGGGTAATTTTTGTTATTGATGAGGACCACTGGCGATGACCTTGGATTTAAATATTCTCGTGTCCCACCATCCTCAGGCATAATGTAGACCTGAACCTGGATAACAGTGCGCTCATATGGGGAGTTGTCGATAGTTTTTGTGTCGATGCGTGGCAGCGTTGCGCGTATCGAAGCTGTGAGTCACCACTTGAGTTCGCCCAGGTGTAGCTTCCGTTGGGCCAACATATGATCGTACTCGCGGACATGATCTTCCAGGCGTCCCCTTTCAACTGACTCAAGCTGCACTCGAAATGCACGTTTCTTTAGCTTCCTAAATCTTCATGGATGGTGCAGCGGCGCCTCTTAACTGGACGTCGGTGATGGAACTGCACTTATGACTTTCGTTCCTTTGGCTATGGAAAGATCTAGCTCTTTCAAGACTGGCTACACGCACGTAGCCTCTCCCATTCAAATTTCGATGATGATACGAGCTATCACTGGTCACTGTTTTGAATCATTAACAAGTGTGAGCTCCATTACGGCAAAACGAACAACGTTTCTTGTTTTGCTAAAACAATTGCTTAGAGCGAAGCGGCATCCGGATCTCTACGCAATTATAGACAGGTGCATTTCTAGCCGCAGCTTTAACCACCCTTCTGTTCAAACTGCACTTGGCAAGACAATTCAGTACCACGCTCGCACCTTCTAGAAAAGGCAGGCCGTACAGCGCATTGTAATCAAACCCTTCGATTATGAAAAAAAACTATTCTAAACTGAATTAGCTTGGACTGTGATTTCCAGTTCAACTTCACCCCGTGCAATAGATACAACGCCTCTGACTACCCTCACACTGATCCTCGAGCTTCAGCACATAAAGTGGACCCGGTGTCGAGAATTAGGGATGTCTGCTTACCATGAACAGTCGTCAGCAGGGTAGCCACGTGACTCCATGTGAACGTCGGGAAAAAGTGGACACCTTAGTTCCTCTGCGCGATGGCCTCACTCAAAGACCGTGCCATGTCCGGATGGATTGTTGCTTTTTGGCAGCTCCTTTTAACCTGGCCCACTCGACCGCATTTAAATATATATGCTGTGCTTTTGCGGCGTGCGGCATCCGTCAAAGAAACGTGGATCTCATGCCATTTGCCGCAAGGGGTCTGAGAATATCTGCCAGAGTTTTAAATAAATCGCCTACCGGCGACTCTAGTTTGGGAAGAGACGTAACCTCCGTCAATGACACAGACATTCAGGGCTGTTGGTACAGGCCGGGAACCCACGCCGCCTGCAAAGCTGCTTCTTGGAGGTCTGGTGAAACTTAGTGGACGCGTTCTGCCTGGCTCGCGTGTTGCGGCGTAAAGATAGTGATTCCGGGCAAGGCGTAGAATAGCGTGGCCCATATTTTGTGCTGGGCCATTTGGCTCTCCTGGATCAGACGCTGTAGCGTGTATCAAAAGTCCGCCGTTGTCTGCGTGTTTGCTGGCAGCCCTCGTTTAAGCATTTCCTGTCTCAATTTGGGGGTCAGCTGTCCGAGCTATTCCTCCTCCGTCATGTTTTTTATTTATTTATTTACACATACTGCGACCTCTGTGAGCTCATTGCAGGAGTGGAAAATACAGAAACAAATTAACATTCAAACAATACAACATGCCCTTGAACATAACAGAAATGAAAACGATGACGTCATGCGTTACTGAAAAGAACAGGCATTACCGCGCTAATAAAATCACCATAGGGAAGTGTACGTATTTCTCCATCAAGATTATTCCAAATTTCAATACTATGTGAAAAAAACTAATATTTAAAGCAGTTAGTATAAGACTGAAAAGGAACAATATTTAATGAATGAGATCGTCTGGTGCGTGAATTGGTAGAGAATGAAATATATTTACATCGATCTATTCCACAGTCCTCATTAACAATTCTGTGCAACATTTTAATTCTATCAAATGTTCGCCTTCTAGACAAAGGCTCTAGCCCCAGAGATGAAACAGATGAGGAGGGCGAAAAATTACGGTCATACCTATTCAAAATAAACCTTACAGCCTTGGCCTGGATAGATTCAATGAGATTAATGTCTTTCTTAAAATAAGGATCCCAAAGAACAGATCCATACTCCAAGATGGGCCTAACAAGGGTCTTATAAGCACAGAGTTTAACTTCTTTAGTAGAGCATTTAAGAGTACGTTTAACATAACCTAATTTTCCAAGGGCGCGAGAACAAACAAAGTTGACGTGCTTGTCCCATTTGAGGTTGGACGTGAAGAAAACACCGACATATTTGAACTCCGTAACTTCATTTAAAAAGACATCATCGATGCCATAGCTAAAAACTAAAGGGGTTCTCTTATTCGTTAATATAATAAACACAGTCTTATCCAAGTTAATATGCATTTGCCATTTCTTGCTCCAATTAAAAAAAACGGAAAAAGGATTCGTTAAGCAACAGTTGATCATTAGCAGACGAAATGTCATTGTACAGGATGCAGTCATCTCCATAAAGACGAATTTTAATGGGTATGTTTTCTACGACGTCATTTATATATAAAATAAATAAAAGAAGCCCTAACACCGAACCCTGGGGTACACCTGAGCTAACCGAAGCTTCCGAAGAGAAGGCATTCGCAAATGAAACAAACTGCGACCTGCAATTCAAATAATCTGAAATCCAGTCAAGCAGAAGGGAGTTTGTAAGAATTACTTTTAACTTTAAAAGAAGCTTGGGTTGGGAGACTTTATCAAACGCCTTCGAATAGTCAATAAAAATAGCGTCAACTTGTCCTCTTTTATCTAATGATGAAGCGATGTCGTGAGTAAATTCCAAAAGCTGCGTAGTGGTCAAAAAAGACGACGAAAACCATGTTGGTTAGGACAAAGTAAAGAATTATTTTCAAGATAATTGGAGATATGCTTACACACTATGTGTTCGAGGAGTTTGCTGCAAGAGGATGTAAGAAAAATTGGTCTATAATTTAGAAGACTCTGCTATTACCGGATTTGAAAATGGGAACTATTCTTGCTGATTTCCAAAGTCTAGGAACAATCCCAGATGCAAGTGACTTTTGGAAAATTATAGTTAAATATATTGATGTCCAGACAGAGTAACGACGCAGAAAAGAGCTTGGAATATCATCCGGGCCTGAACTCTTTTTACAGTCATGTTGAGGAGCAAATTAAGTACACCAGAGTCATTAACCTGAATATCTGCTAACGGTGGACATGATATAGTGGGAAAAAACTAGGTTCGCAGCCGTTATCCAGAGTATAAACAGACGTAAAATATTCATTAAAGCTATTCGAAATATCAGAAGGGTCATTAACACATTTATCCTGAATACTAAAATTACGGGGTCTTTCATCTCTGGGTAGGATGGACCTCCGAAACATCGCTGGATTTGACTTCATACATTGAGTCAGTGTCACATTAAAATAAACCTCCTTTGCGGCAGCCATGTTTTCTTCAAGAGTTTTCCTCAAACATTCAAAACGGTCGACGTCCACTGGGTTAACACTATGCTTTAGTTTCTTGTTCCTCTTAACGCGGCGAGATAATTGTAACACTTCCCTAATCATCCAAGGATGTGTCAGATTCTTTTTTTTAATTTTGACTGGAACAAACTTCGAAATCCAGTCAGTGACTAACGTGCAGAATTTGCTGAGTAACATATCAACGTCACAGTCACTACTTAGGGCAACAAATTCATCAAAATAAAAACTAAGGAAATCAAGAGTGGACACGAATATTAAGCGTCACAAAAACAGCACTGTGATCTGATAGACCCCTTACTACAGAGCACTCAAAACAAGACAAAGTAATGCTATGACTAAGGAAAACGAGGTCAAGAATTGAATTTTCCCTAGTATACTGATGTACCACTTGATAGAGATCAAACGAAATAGCAATATCAAAAAGAGTATTACACAGCTGTTTGTCACGGCTGCCCACTGTTAACGTACTCCAATTTATGTCAAGCAAGTTAAAGTCTCCCGTCAGAATGAGTTTGTAGTTTCTAAGGTTGGGCTTCAATATGTAATCATGGATATCGAAAAGCACTTGAGCGGAAGAACCGGGAGCTCTGTAAACAGCTCAAATAACAATGGCAAACTTATCGACATGCACCTTGCACCGCAGTGACTCTGTATTTGCTAAGGCAGGAAGTACAGTGAAGCGGACACCAGACCTAAAAAATAATGCTACTCCGTTGACCGGAGCGCAGAGTTCGCTGCACGTCGAATAAGTACTGCTTGGGTAGCTCCGACGGCATCTGGAAGCGCTGGTTGAGGCACAGGTGGGCCCATTTCCGCGTACTGCGGTTCCTTAACGCTGCATTGAGAGCGGCGTCCCAGGTCTTCCATGTAATTGGTGCATTCGTCGCACGGGGTGTTGTGGTATACCACTTCCGTGCGTTTCCCTCGAGCGTCACGGACAACTATAATTCATGCCGTTTCCCCTCTCACCAGTTGGACACGGCGGCCCGCTAATAGGACAGCAGCCAGTTCCCAATATCTTACACTGGGTTTCCGTGAAACAAGGAGAGTGTGAACATCGACCGGAAGGCCGGGCTCTCAGTGTTTGTCCGGCAACTTGAATCTTCTTGGCCATCGCTGTGATTGCCGTCTTGCCAATACGCAGAATATTTATGTCAACAGTTCCGTCTAGCTCTGCCGTGTTAAAGGCTGGAGACGCCCTTGATACCACAGTTCACGTACTCTGGTGTACAATCAAGGAATACTCCGCACCTCCACCACTTGTCAACTAGCGAAATAAATGCACGTCTTTACAGAAAAACACTTTGCGTGGGCAGGGTCCGCAGTTCGGCTGCAGCAGACATCCGTCGGTCCGCCTCAGATTTGGCTTTCCCCAAGACTGCCGTTTCCTGACAGACCGGCTCCCCTCCCAAGGCAAGGCGGAGGGCGCACAGTGGCAGCATGAGCTGTCTACGTGCTCATCCCGCGCCGAAGGTGTCAGTCCTTCCACCTGGTTTTGGGAGAGCCTCTCCAAGCCGACCTGTCGCGACCAACCAGCAACCGTCAAGAACAACCAAACTCTAGGAAATTCCGGATCTCATCACTTGCCTTCGCCTTTGCGAATCCCATCGCGTCGATATAATCAACACTTTAGCGTAGTAGCGTGTGCGTCACAAATTATAGTGCACACGCGGCTTCCACCGGCAAGGTCCGAGTTCGAACTCTACCAGCACAACAAGGAGAGCCACTGTTTGAGAGAAGGATATCAGATCGTAGACGTTCAAACGCCAGACCCCTTACACGAAGCAGATAACGCTCTTATTCGCTGTGATCGGAGAGATATGGCGGGTAGACACAAAGGCAATTAGCGTTTGCGTCTACCCCTATTGCTTTCAATCAGAAATCTGCGCTCTGCTATTACCTCATGTTATCACCTACTAATTTCCTTCTTTTTATCACCCTGTTTTTTTTTTAAAGTACGTACTTTCTTAATTTTAGTTTTGTTTTACTTTGAATATTTGTTAAGGCGTAAAACTATTCTGAGCATAGTGCATGCATTAAAACCGCGGTTATGCGCTTATTCAGAGAAGTCGTTGCTCTGTCGCCCCTGCAGGGTCAAAGGAGCCCATTCCGTTGTTTATTTTTTGTTGACGGCACAAGCTTGCCACTTAAACGTTTACTTTTATTTTGCAACTGGACTGTATTTTTACTCGTGACATTATATTAGGCTCTAGATTATGTTCTCTCAAACACTTGCAGCGATTCTAGGATATTAACACTTAGTTTTAGTTTGATCGGTATTGCTACTGCTATTGCGAGGAGAAATAAAAGAACAAATGATTGTTTATAGTCATATGCATGTGATACGTTTTGTCTTTTATTCAGTAGTATTGCAAACAAAAACTACATTGCGCCGAAAGTATGTGTTAAACGCAAAATGGTTCTGGGTGTAGTGTACTATAATACTCGTTGTGTCACCAAACAATTGAAACCTCACGAAAATTTAATTTATGACAATGTAATGTTGGGTGCTTTATTATGTAGCCTATATCCGCCATCAAAGTTTGCCACAAGATTTCTCCCAGTTACGCCGAGATCTATCCTTGATTTGTCTGCCATTGTATCTGTCGGCACCATAGAAGGAAACCGCAAGGATTCAATGCCCATGTAGACATTCAAACTCTGTCGTTCGCCAAGTAATTCAAGCCCCGTATATCTCTTTATTTGATATTTTGTGATTACGCTTCTATCTGTGTTATCATATGAGCGACAAATGATTGGAACCACAATATAAAGATTAATATGTAAAATTTAGAGGCATGCATTTCAAATTATTTAACGTACTTTAGGCATCTAAACATAAATAATTCACCGGTGTTCATATCATTGTCTCAATCTTTTCCCCTGCAGATTTGTGAAGCAACTAAACGATTCACAGATCTAAAGATTGGAATGGCGTTGTTCAATATGGAAGCTGAAGACAGTGGAGAGAAGTGTAATAACGAAAGTTGGTTTCCCAGCGCTCATGGATACTGGCGAGCGAACGCAGTATCATCTTATTTCAGACAAACAGTTAATCAGACCAATTTTATCCACAAAAATTTACCGTGCCCAACCTAACAAAACTTCCAGTGTAAATTTCTAATGCGATTAAATGGGATTTTCAGTGCAACCGTTGAGCTTCTGTTATCATTTAGCGCTTGATAGGGTAACGATTTACGAGGATATGCTTTTCATCATTCTAGCTGTGTTTCAGGAACTGTCGCAAGTATCACAAAGTGGGTTTGAAAAAGATGGCCAACCGGGTCGCACGTGCGCAGCGCACGTGGGTCCCACGTCGGTTTTGCCCCTCGGGCCCAAGTCTGCTCGACTTGGATTGCGCACCGGGCTTTCCTCTCGGGTCACGCAGTGAAGCCTACCTGGTCAGTCCAGCTCGGATTTGCTCTTGGACCTACATGAGGTTGACTTAGCCTGCCCACATGGACTGCCTTCCCGGAACCCATGGTCGGCAGTCCAGGTGGCCTACTTGATAAGCAGATCTACGCTATTGCCGAGCGACCTTTTAGTGACCAATTAGACGGTGGCTTTTGAAAGGGGGCCGACGAATCTCCAAGATGGGCAGCCCACATGGGATGCATCGGGGGATCCCCAAGGGCCTGCTTGGGAGCCCATATGGGCTCCCCTCGTGGGACCTACAGCGGTTCTGATTGGGCTGACCACAGGGCCCCCCCCCTCATGGGGCCCACAATGGGCCTACATCTGCAGCGCACATGAGCTCGGCCCGAAAAACCTCATTTCCTTCGGGGTAATTTTATTGTTTCACTGCGGTGTCGAGTATTGTAGTGCATTCCAAAATGAGCATGCCTAATTTTTCTCGTGGGCCACTGGAAATCTTTTAATACCGATAGATCAAGTAAACGTATTGAGAAAGTTGATAAAGCTGGCATTTCAAATGTTCGAAATTAAAAAAAATGGCACATTACCATTAAAATACAATCGCCCGGGTAATCGGGATACAGAGAAACCCTACATTGTCTACAGACACCGAATTTTAGAAAATATACTACATTCTGAGGAACGTGCTTTAAATTCACGTTTCAAATTCAATGTTCTGAAGTGAGGTAGCAATGAAGTTCAGCAAACAAAAATGTTCTCACTTACGCTTAAAATTACAATCCTCAGTTATTTGGTGTTAAATTTAGTCGTTCTAACATGTTAAATACCCAGAACGCCCAGTAAATAACCCCAATATTACCGGAAAGTGCCGTTTTGGGTAGCTTCACATTTAGGTCAAGTTGGTCTGGCCCTCGATTTGACCACTTGGGACCCCCATCTATGCTAAGCTTGCCTCTGCATAACCGAGCCGGGATCCAAGGGCCATTGCACGGGCAGCCCAAGTTAGACACGCCCACGCGCTTCCCCTGTAAAAGTCACGTATTTGCTAACTCTGTTAAAAAAAAACAAAACAAGGTGGTATTCAACGGGGCATTGTATGCGTGGTTCATAGTGGGCATCCACATTTTTCGCCACCGTGGATCTCACATCATTGCTAACTTCACCCTTGCACAGTCAATGTGGGACCCACGGGGGTTTCACTTAGGCAGCCCAACTTACGCAGGCCCGAGCTTTGCCACTGTAGAGCCAACACTATTGCTAACATGGCCCATATATAGCCAAGTTGGAACCCACGGGGTTTCACTTAGGCAGCCCAGCTTAGGCAGGCTCACGCTTAGCCACCGTGGAGCCCACACCGTTGCTAACGCTACCCCCGCAGAGCCAAGGTGGGATCCACGGGGTTGTACCTCGGCAGCCCAAGTCGGGCAAGCCCATGCTTTGCCGCTGTAGTGCCCACCAGTGTTGCGGAATCGGCACCTCCCTACCATTTCAATTCCATTTTGGGGAATAAAAGTTTTCGACAATTTTATTGCTTTCAACTCCTAGTAATGGGGACAATTGCGCATTCCCACTCCTGGAATGGCTGAATGGTTTCCTTCCCTTCATCTAATGCCTAAACGTAGCAATTGGAACTTTACAGCTACATTGTGTTGCCGGCATAAGAAGCATAAAGCTGACATTATGCAACGCCTAGACAGGAGCAAGAAATGCCAAAGGCCTCACAAAGCCCTGATTTTACTAAGCGGAGCACTGGTGGCAAATCGTATGTGCTTACATTGTACTGCATACATCGAGAAAGGCCCCTTGATATGTCGATTCTTCTCTCGCAGTAAAGTGGCTCACAACAAACAGCAAAAGTTCAATCCACTCATTTTCTCTTTTTTTTTCGCAAACGCACCGTATGCATTTATTTTTAGGACATGCCCAGCCAATGCGTTTGTTTGATAAGACCATAGAAATATCTAGTTCGTTCGTGGCGCATAAATAAGCTATATTGTTGTGTTCTTCAAAAACATGCACAGCAACACGGCTGATACGCTGCCTGAAGCCACTCCATGCACTGCGGCAAGAGCACAACCGCTGACAACGTGCAACCTCTCGGGCGCAGCACGAGGGACCGTCGGACCATGGTACGAAACGTGTCTTAAAAAAGCATAAGTTTACGCTTGCTTGTGACTCTCCATATTTCTCATCACATTAGATTCATTTTTTTGTTGTCCAGGTGATCCCTAGAGGTTATGCTGGTTTCAAATCTACGTTTGCTCATTGTGCTTCATTCATTATACGAACGTTATCGGTGTATTGCCTGTAATTCATTGACCATCCTGCTCATTATTGAGTCATGAGCGAATACATTTGTACGCGGGCGCGTCCTATGTATTTACTTGCAAAGTCATTCGAAATGCCCTCCGCGAGCTTTCACTTGCCAAAGTTTTGAAGGTGAACAAAGTGCCTGTCTTTAACGCGTATAAGATCGTATGTGCAGTATGATGCCGTAAGGACCACCACATTTGGTACGCCTTGCAATATTCGAATTCTAATTTAACCGGCCTCAAGCTGAACACGCGAACGCAGTTTTACAAAAGGTTGATGTCTATTTTGTTTTGGAGTTCAACTTAGAGGCGGTAAAATATTAAAAATAGTGCCAAAACGGTGGCCTTTGATTTCTTTGTCCAATACCGGATGTTTTTCGTCTGCACACTGGTTCGCAAGCTTGCTCTCAGGTGGCGATCGTTCATACATTGCGTTAAATTACTTTTCGCGGCTATTTGTTTGTTGCAGCGTCTACTAAGCGTTCTTAGCGTTTTTACGTTCAGAAAGTCACCTGGAAGCGAGCTCTTAAACCAAATGGGAATCAACAAAGAAGCTGATACGGGACATTGGAAATAAATGGCCGCCGTATTTGTTTCATTTTTAATATTTCACAACCTCTGAGTGGAGCTCTAAGAAAATGTTACATAAATATTCATGCAAAACGGCCTTCGAGTGACCAGTTTTATGTATGTACCTACGTTTTGAATTCGAATTTCGCAAGGCTTGCCAAATATGCCAATCATCACGGCTTCACCACAGAAGAAAACAGCAACGCTAATAAACCGATGTCATTAAGCGTTCCCCACACACGACACACAGCTATAGAATTACTCCACTAAAGGCATGGGGCAGTACACAAATTCCACCCTCTCGAGCTCTGCCATTGCAGATCAGCAGCGGGGTTGTTTTCATATATACAGTTAGACTAAAGTTCCCTTAATGCATTCCGGCAGTGGTGGCGCAGCAAAACTGGCTGGAAAGATTAGTCTATTAAAGCGTGCGTTGTGCAAGTTTCATAATTACGGCATGCATCAAAACGCACGGAGTGGCAAACTATTTAACCAATGCAGAACCACCAAAACTAATAAACAAAGAAAGCCAAACACTCTTTAGGCGCATTCCCACCGGCGATGTAAGCAGTCGTGCGATGCGACTAGGTCGCATCGCAAAAAAAATTAAATAGTCACAGCGGCGTGCGCGATGAGCGAGTCCAACGCCTTCGTTGGCGAGTCGTTCTTAAAAGCTCTCGCTCCGAACGTCGTTGATTGGCTCAGCCGCTCCGCGGCTAGATCGCATCGCAAAAAAGTCGGGTCGAGTAGCGTCTGCTCATATCGCGTCGCATTTTGCCCGCGATGGTCGCTTTTGCGATGAAAGTTATCGCGCGACTAGATCGCATCGCCGGTGGGAACGCGCCTTTAGTGAAGAAACGACCAAAGTATGAATGAGTAGCTTAGAGGCAGCTGAACAAAAATTGCCAAGAATGCTTTTCTGTGTTCTTATTCACAATCAAACAGTAAACGAACTTCAAACGCTACTAGTCGATTAGTTATCAAAACACCAATTCCACGATCTAGGCCGTGTGGTTCCTACCTAACTATACGTTTGAAGGGGGCGCATCCACCTTCAACTAATTTATATACATATTTACATATTTACAGGGGCAAACTAAAACGGAGTCGCTTGGAGCGATGTCGAATGCTGGAACTCTGGAAGCCGATCTCTGTTGGCCCGCGCTGCGTGCCTCGTGCCGGTTTTTGTCTTCCATTTTTGTGCTTCGCTGGGAGGTGCTACATGGTTTCCCCCCTAGCGAGGAGCTCGATGAGACGGGCGATGTTTTTGGTGTGGCGGCGATGGAGTTCTCGGAAAGTTCTAGCTTGTTTTTAGGTAGATGAGCTGGTGTAAGTACTGGAAAAGAACGATTTCGCTTGTGA